>JAVFBX010243480.1:0-19800 GCA_034783855.1 Mopalia kennerleyi | reverse complement strand
TGAAGGTATATATCTAATCCACTATTATATGACATGAGTCGTGTTGAAGGTATATATCTAATCCACTATTATATGACATGAGTCGTGTTGAAGGTATATATCTAATCCACTATTATATGACGTCATGTCATGTTGAAGGTCGATATCCAATCCACTATTATATGACGTCATGTCGTGTTACAGGTCTATATCCAATCCACTATTATATGACGTCATGTCGTGTTGAAGGTCTATATCCAATCCACTATTATATGACGTCATGTCATGTTGAAGGTCTATATCCAATCCGCTATTATATGACGTCATGTCGTGTTGAGGGTCTATATCCAATCCGCTATTATATGACGTCATGACGTGTTGAAGGTCTATATCCAATCCACTATTATATGACGTCATGTCATGTTGAAGGTCTATCCCATATGCGCTATTAGCGATTTAATCTGGAGTTAGCTTCCTATAGTATTTCGAGTAGCTGATCCCTTGCGTCCGAGGGCACATTTCCGAGAAGAAAGTCACCCTATTCACCCACACAAATTTCCTGAAAGTCGATTTGGTTTGGTTGATAAGCCGTCCAATATGCTAGACTAATTGAATATTGGTATCCTAGCTAACAGTACTATAGCCATACAGTACACGGATTTGGGCCCGCACGATCTTTTGGTGGACGGAAAACTTTTTGCGCAAAAAAATTCTTAAAAATTAAAATCCAGCATAATCCAATATGGTCTTTTCTCCTGACATCTTTTTATTGTAGTTACTGTAACATATAGCGATTTATTCAATTCTGAACCTTTGTATGCGACAAGAACGTACTGCATTCTGATTAAGGTCAATTTGATTAAAAGCGATAAAACGTTATCCAGACCGCGAAAGGTCTACAAAGACGTCAATATTTTCCCAGAAAAATAACGGAAATTCTCCGGACGGGTTCTTCAAGTTTTCCTTCCACAAAAATATAGGATACACATAGGCGTGTACTTTTAGTACTGCATACGGCTTTGGTGCCCTAAGCTTTCCGTTACCCTGGGGAATAATGGTTTTGTAATACAGGCCCTAGGTGTCGAATTCACTTCCTCATAGTAATAATACAAATTGTTCTTGTTGTACTTCAGTCAACTAGTGCCACAAGTTCACATGGTCTATTCTATTAGGATTTTTACATAACCGACTTCCTGAACCAAAAGTTTAAAATCCCGTTACAAATAAATCATATATCGAAATGTATGGAAGACGGATCCAGCCATTGTTTTTTTTTTTTTTTTAACGCAAACAAAACACAGACACCCCCCCCCCCCCCATCAACACCAATAATCATAATGACACCATTACCAATCTCAGAAATAATGAAAATTACACCATTGACCCTCACGTATAATATATGCCAGGCTGCCTGTCGATCCTTAGAATAAACTTTATGTAGGGACTGGCAAATAGAGTTTTCTCTTCGATGGTTCTTTACGGTTTCCACCAGTACGGCCGCTTCGTCATGAAAACGAAATACATGTACACTTAATAACCCCCCCAAAAAAAAAGAAAAAAAAAAGAGAAAGATAAAGGGATAAAATGTTTCTGAACGTATTGATGATGAGGATTCTTTATTTCATCGTATTGTTTTGTTCGGAGCAAATATTCCACCAAGGTTGTAATAAAAGCTCATCCCATGTGTCATTATACATTTTAGAACTGTACCGGTATTTATGGGATTTTCGTATTTTTATTTGCTTCTAAATACTTTCCGGGGTATGTTATATTGCATTCTAAAATTGAATCGATTCTACTTCCTACGCCGAGACATGGACTCTAAGATTTTTTTTGCACTTTTTTATTTCCTGGTCTGTGCGATTGCCTGGCATGGCGTACGAGAGTTGTCTTGGTCTCGCCCACTATAGAAGCTCTCACGAGAATACGATTGTTTATATTGCCGTGTAATATTACGACCAAAACTATACCACGTTTATATAGCTGTAAGACTCGGCATGGCGTATTTTATGACTATAATTATGATGCCATGAAATAGAACATAAAACATTTCTGAGTGATTATAAGAAGCCTCAGGCAATTTTACACCCTGATATTTCCCTTTTTATACGGTTGATGCGCCAAGTCAATCCCCGACGGGGTTAACTTTCACGTATTCAGTATATAATAACAGAGTGACGCATTTTTATATACGACTATGAGATATTAGCCAAAAGCAATACTTTTGTGTTTGACCTTCGACTTGTTGGGCGTTCGGTTGCAAATATATGTTTCAGATAATCATTTCTCTCATGTGGGACAGCAGGTAGAATTACCAATGTTATAGAAATAGAAACAGTGGACAGGCAGTGCAAATCCATTGGGTGTGGAAATTTGACATTCGTGTCGTTGTTGTAGTTCTGCTTCCACCAAAAAGCGGACTCGGAAAGAATAGATATACTAAGCAAATTTAATAAGGAAAAATATGAAGTAATTGCGATTTAATGCGAAAGATATTTGTGGATTATAACCATAAAATAAAGCAAACTAATAAATAAATAATTAAATAAATAAATAATAATACAAAAGGTGCGCTTATTTGACCGTGTCACTCAGTCAATTTAAACACTATTCTATTTTCAGTAACAAAAAAGTAGTCCCTTCAAAACGGCGCATTGATCCTGATTTAAATGCCTACGGTTGTAAGGCTCGACAATTGGGATAATAATATGATCTTTATTTATAAACGAGGGTACAAGGACTGGCAAATTCTGGTCAAGATTGTAAGATTTTGTTGAATAAAACAATCTTTCTGCCGAAAAGAGTGTGTTGAATAAGATTGCGTTTTCTGATACCTTTTTTACATTGAGAAATGTACGAGTCATCCTCATAAGGCTAGTCAGGAAGACCTATATAGATATATGCTGACACGCATGACATGCGCTTGGTTTGTATTTGTTGTCCGATAGAGCACGTTATATATACATAGCTCTGGTAGTTTGGTAGTTTCACATTTTTCATATACATTCCACATTTACCACACTCTAAGAAAAAAAGGTTCTGAAATGGTTCTTCGTATGTCACGAAAGTTCTTTAAAGAACTTATGTTGGTAAATGGTTCTTCAGACAAAATCAACGACCAAAAGGTTCTTCGTGGTGAAAAAAGGTTCTTTGCTAAGGAAAATGATTCTTCGTGCGAAATGAAAACGAGTCTATAGTCACGTGATAATTTGAAATCCAGCGTCCATGTTCTCCATTTTGTTATTGTCAAATTGGGATAAGTTTCCAAGCAAGTTTTGCATTTTTGTCAACGACATTTTTGAAGGGTTCTGCAAAAAATTTTTTTTAAAGGGTTCTTCAAAAAAACATTTTTAGAGGGTTCTTCAAAGAACCAATAAAGGTTCGCTATATGACCCACTCCGAAGAACCTTTAAAGGTTCTAACTAGAGCCTTTTTTATAAGAGTGCTTGTGTAAATGGTCAAAACCTTCTCTAGATTATCTAGAATATGCATCATATGATTCATCGGGTTTAATTAATCAACTTTCACGAGCTAGTGTCATTAATTTGTAAAAATATACAAATGTATTTTAAAAAATTCTACAAATTGTCCTGCGTTGCATTCAAACTAAATTGATGATTGACATAATACTGGTATTTGCCAGTCCCGCATAGGACTTAAGCTAAATTGTCGGGAAGTAGGTCCTATATGAGCCCGAGCTATCCCTGGGCGATGACGTCAGTCGGCTTTGTACGGTTTAACATGCTTCTCAGTCACACGCATTCAAAAATGTAGGTCGATATAAGTAAACGGATGTTTCAATTTGTCTCCTCTTAGAGAGTCATGAGCAATTTGTAATATGACTTCAAGGACACGCTTAGTTTTATTTATATATTTTTATGTAGCCATTACGTTACCGTCTGGAAGGCGAATAAAGTCAATTTACTGGTAACTCTGCCTTCTTGAGAGTTAGGTGCACGAATGGCTTTTCTCATAATTTCTCGCGTTACTTGTCATATGTAGGTATCCAGTCAACGTGTTCTCACCAGAGTTTTGGTTGTTGCAATTTTGAAGGAGGCGCCCGGAAACAGAACGAGGGATTCACATAATCCCAGCTTCCTACTCGTGAATCTATAGATATGTGCTTTGCGCACTATATTAAAGACAATCCGCACAGGCTTTTAAAATAATCCTTGCTCACGATAGATTTAACATGGAATATTCCGCTGGTGCTGTATCGAAGAAACATCTCTGAACATGTTATGGTATTCGTTTTTACAGTACAAGGGCTGCGTAGTTCGTTTACAATTTCCCCAAAGGAACATTTACTCGGAATTAATAAAACATTTCAATTAAGTCAGACACGGGATAAGTTAACTTCCTTATTTAATTTTACCACCACGTGGTAGCCTGATAAAGTGGCAATACGGTATGATTTATTTGCCCAGCACCGAGGTCAAGGTCGTATTCAGCAAACAGACACAAATAACTAACTGAATAAAATTGCCTTTATGGAAATTTAATAAAGTTCCAATATTACGCATCTTAAGTTCCTTGGTAAGGCGTAGTCAATGGGGGAAATGTGGAACAGTATGTGTCCAAATATACCCATATAACTAATTCACTAAATTTAACTTTATAGAAATTTAATAAAATTCCAACATTACGCATCTTAAGTCCCGTGGTAAGGCGTTGTCAGTATGTAAGGCGTTGTCAGTATGTAAGGCGTTGTCAGTATGTAAGGCGTTGTCAGTATGTAAGGCGTTGTCAGTAGAGAAATGTTGATCGGTATGTGCGCTTAGAAGACGTGTACTGTATATCATTGTTTTTATCACGATGTATAAAGCTGGTCGACCAAAGTTCGAATCCAGGTAGACGCAAACAAAACTTTCTCTCTTTACAATGAAGATGAAAATGTATGAATAAAACAACGAGATTTTGTCGTAAGTAGCCTTTTCCGTCGTTCATACTTTAGTGCCACTTGGTCCTCTAACAGAATATTATTCAGCAGTAAAAAGTTTCCTTCGGCAAGTGATGAGCACAAAACATAAATCAATCGACTGTCTGTACCTTAAACTATATTCTCGTTAAAACCATTATAATTTTAATAATTTTGTCCCCCATTTTTTTAAATTTATGTTGGTTTGTTCTTTTATAGTATTTCATCAAAATTATGGGTACCTTTTCGGCTTATTAGATATGAGAATTTTATTTTTTTAAACAATTCAACAACGACAAAATCGCTTAAATCACTTAGTATGTATATGTCATCGTAAGGAAATTGATGAAGCGTATAGACATCGGTTTAAATATCTTTTCAGACAGACTACCAGTTGTTGTTGTAAACTGCAAAACCAGAAAGAAAGTCTGTGGCTATATATTGGAAGGCATGGCAGTAGAAATGGGTGGATCTTGGACAAGTGGGTACAATATAAGGGAGACAATTGCTCTGACATTGTCCTCGAAATTGGATTAAACAAAATATCCGTTTGAGCATGCAGCCCATCCTCAGAGAAAATATTAAATTGTTAAATGCCCGTTTTGTAAAGGGAGAATACTTACTAAATAACTCAAAGGCTAGTGAGGCAAATGTTATCAAAAAAGTTCTTTACTAACGGTTCTGATATGGAAAAAGGTCTGACGTTCAACTAATGGCTAGCGGCAACCAGTCAACCCTCGAGAACAAATCACAGAATTTGTCTGGAAGCAGAGTTCGGGGGGAAAATCAATCCTTTATAACGTGTTTGGCCAATGTCACTTCCATCCGAGCCAATTCGGGAAGCCGGGGTCTTAATTAGACGGCAAATCTGTCTTTGAGACAGAATGACGTACGAAGCCTTTGGAGACTTGGGAATTCTGCGTATTCTGCAATGCGCTCTGAGACAATGTTTAACAAATTCAAACGCCCTCGTGGTTGCAGAGGTTCCTGACCGCCTTATGTTCGTCGTCGGTCGGATTCACGTCAGAGGCGATCTGGATCCAGGCATTTACTGACTAAAAATGAAGAATATGCTTATCGTTGACCTTTGACCTTACCTCCCGGCGTTCGTCCATCCGCACTTAGATATTGTACTGGTAAATGGAATTGGATTGGACCTTGGTAGTACACAGCATGGAGATGGAGGAGTGGTTTTGTTTTGATCACTGGTCGAGGGGTTTGATCGTTGAAGTCTGCGTCTTGATAGATTTCGATTTATTTCACAAAGCTGGTGTTGGAATACAGAAGTCTGGAGTTGTGACGGTACGTAAACAGTATAAATCTCCATCACCATTTATTCCATTAGTGTCTTAAGCTCAGACGATTTGGACAAGAAACAAAAAAACGGCATCGGTTTAAAAGAGCATTATTCGAAAAAAGATTGATTGATTAACGTTTGACGCCGTGTTCAGGCTATTTCACTTATATGACTATAGTAGGCTACGACAACACTGAACAACCACAATTATTTATCTAAAAAACCGTTTGACAGGGGAGGATACTAATTTTACCTCTTATCAGTAGAGAGTCCAATAACTGGATTCCCTTCATGTTATTCTCCCATCGTCTCCTATACGTCAGGTTCACTAGTCAATCGTTTCCAACAACGTCAGCAGAAGGATATAAAGAAGAATGACAAAACTAATAGCAACACGATGAGCAAGAGTCGTTTATAACAATATTCTGCGAAACTACAACTTCAGATAATATGCCTAAACGCACAATGTTGTTTCTGGAATGCTGTTTGGTTGATTGATTGATTGGTTGATTGATTGGTTGATCGATCGATCGATCGATTGATTGATTAATTGACCGGTTATTTGATTGATTGATTGATTAATAGATCGACCGGTTATTTGATTGATTGATTGATTGATTGATTGATTGATTGATTGATTGAGTACCTAGAATAGAGTACCTAGAATATTCGGAATATCCCCGAAACATGGAGAATTCGTTCAAAGGTGACATGGATATGTACACATTCGGACATCTCCGTCTGTAAACCGATGTTACCCGAAGCTGACGTCACGCTTGATGCCATAGCATGAGTCCCAAGAACAACGAAATCCCACAAAGCTGGATTAATCAAACGCAAGTGAAGTAGGCGACGCACACGGTGTATCGATTTGATGTTTAAAGCAGAAGGACAGAATCTGCTCTGCCTTTAGCCTGTCAGACGGGTGGATGATTTGAGCGTCCAGAACCCAGAGGCTCTAGGGGTTTGAGTGAAACGCCATGTCGATTTATAGCCATGTTCTATTTTGCAAATTTACACAATGTGTCTCATTATACGGGTTGTCCCGTTTTGCCCTTTACGTCTTGACATTGTTTGTTGGCACTTGCCAGTGAAGCCAAATGTGTTTTTTTCCAAGTGCGTAAATGTACGGCGTGAACCCATAATAAGATAATGAAATTAACCAACGAACCATTTAGGGCTGAATCCCCCCAAAAGCCATTTGTGAATATTTATTATCTAGCTTGATCTCAACCGGAATTTTTGTAAAGGCAAGCTATCATTTTGTTGTTTTGCAACACAGCATAGAGCCGCTTTATGACAGGCTGTGCAAATCAGGAGTATGTTCGTCAAAGGAGAAAAAGTTACAAAGATTTTAATTTAAAAACAAACAATATAATTTAATCCAATCCGTTCCTGAATGATATAAAAAACATTTTCGGAAACCAGATTGTGACCACTGTATTTTGTATCCTTGCTGTTACCGAAATTTTGTTTTGGTTTTCACCCGTACCTTGATCTCAGCTAAATAAACCGAAGAACCTACAACCATGGTAAAAACACCAGGCTACTTCGTGTAGAGATATCTGATATCAAAATAAACAAGTCAATCACAGAGAGGAACACCTTGTCGTTTCTCCGTCCAACAGGAATAATAGACCTATTTAGATATAGGTAATATCCGCATATAACCGTCTTAACTCCTACACGAGACAGAAGCAATAACGTGTTACTTTGGGAATTATAAGGCATCGCGATGTTATGCTCTTATAGTTCACGTGCACTGTCTCTTGTTGGTCATTAACTCCCCCTTCTGGGACGAAGGAGAGGCTCGGCTGATTATAGAAGGTTCCTACCAGGCTATAAATGCAGCCTTTTGGCTTATGACCAATTAGGAAATAATTAATTAAGTTAGAAATCTTGCATAATAATACGACAGCTTGGGGAGTTTAGCTATACCACGCCCGACCTAATGAGCAATGAGTCAATTTTCAATCAATATTTTACGTAAACTATACGCAACAATTGTAATGAATTCGTGTCCCTTTTAAAATATTTAATGGAAGACAAGCAAAAACCATGATTGTCCTATACTCATTGATCTGTTGAAATCGGAGACCCAAAAAACCACGGAACCGGAACCATGTTTGAAAAGATGTGTCTGCAAAAATAACGCGATATAATTACGGTGCATGTGCACTTTGTAGTGTCGTTTCTTCTTTCGAATGTTATTTTAAATACTTCGTTTGTTAAGATATCCAGAAAGAATATGGTTCATTTTCGGCAGATCTTAGGTCTAACTTGTTGTAATCGAATGTTATTGTCGATCCGAGCGGGAAGTAAAATTTGAATTTTAGAATCGCTGGAGACTTGTGCTTTGTATAAATAGGAATGGACAAGTGACTATTTCAATCGCCGTAAGCTGAACGTGGTCAAACATAAAATGGTTTGAATCACAACAAAGCCCTCGAACATACTGGTACATCATCTTGGAAGTCATACGAGCGTTGCCATAGTGACATGTATGATTTTTTCTCTCCAGATCAACTGGTAAAAAAAAGTCCGTTATGTGAAGGGAGTTCACAGTTTCCAAATGTTATGTATTGAATAAATGAGGAGAGCAAAAATGTGCTTGACTCCAACGGGATTCGAACCCGGGACCGTTGGGTTACAGTCCCAGCATTCTACCGACTGAGCTACATATGTTATATACTTAACCATAGTTTACTTCTACTAAATTTGCGTATTATAAAGTCGTATGCAATTCGCTCTACTTTTTAGGTGGATGGACTGTGTGCATGCGCCTGTAAATAGGTTTCCGGCGAACAAGTGCACTGTTCTAGTGTATATTCATACATCTAGCGCGGCCTTGCGTTGTGATGAAAGTGCACGAACGAGAATCTCGCGATATTTAGCCTACTGTGTTAGACTAAAAAAGAAATGTACACCTCGTGTACACATGGAAATTGTTCTAACAGATAATCCAAGATTAATTATTAATAAATAAAGAAGGTGTATATGTATAAAATATCATCATGTCAGTTCGTAGCCTTGGGCTCTATACGCCATAACTTATCGATAACTTACGCGCTTAGAAAAAGAGATAATCTACCAGGCATAAAATTAATCCCATACGAAAAAACAAATGGTGGATTTGACAGATGAAACGCAATATCATTTGTGACAACTCTGAAAAAATAAGCCAACAATGTTTATTAAATTGGTGAGAACATTTTCATAATTTTTACCAAAGAATTTCATATTTGCACATATTTTAATGACATTTTCTCATATTGGATGTGAAACAGTTTTCGTCAAGTTATAAGAAATATTTACTTTGGCTTTGTCTGTTGAATAATATACATCAACGAATGCTGCTGTTTGTCTCTTTTGGTTATTTATTTTATTATTTGTTGTTTTACTGATTGATTGATAGCTTAATTCATTTATTTATTTATTTGATCATTTCTTTTCGTTTATTGCCTTGGTTATTTTTGAACGAGACCAAATAACATATCTCGCTTTAGAGTCTTTTTTAAGCCCAACATACTGACTGACGGAACCCGACCACCACGTCATTGTCAGCAAATAGCGATTAGATACCAGACAAGCACAGGATATAATATATGGTGCAATAAATAACTGCGAATGTTCACAATGCTAAAGGCCTGAACAAGATCCGCTTTGAGTTGAGCCTTGACTCTAAGAGCAACATAAAGTGCCATCGATCTATCCGGTCGGCTTCGTGCTGTCTGTCGACTGCGAGAGGAAGAAGATAACATGGCGCTGAATCATATTTGACTTCGCGTTGCCCCTTGACAGACAGAAAACAGGAAGGCATGTAGTGCCATCCATCCACCGCTCTGCTGTTCGTTGCTTCGTTTTGCATTCGCTCTGAGAGCAATAAGAAAACATACACTCCAACCATCTAGTCGGTCGACTTTCTGGCATCAAGACAGAAGGAATTGCATTCACCTATCCGCTCTACTATGTGATACCCCTTGACATTGAGAACATCTGACAGAAGGAATAACATTACACCTATCCGCTCTACTATGTGGTACCCCTTGACATTGAGAACATCTGACAGAAGGAACTGCATTCCACCTATCCGCTCGACTATGTGGTACCCCTTGACTTTGAGAACATCAGACAGAAGGAATTGCATTCCACCTATCCGCTCGACTATGTGGTACCCCTTGACTTTGAGGACATCTGACAGGAATTGCATTCCATCTATCCGCTCGACTATGTGGTACCCCTTGACTTTGAGAACATCTGACAGGAATTGCATTCCACCTATCCGCTCGCCGGCCTTTGTGCTACCACTTGACTTTCAGAGCAAAAACACAGCATGAATCGTCATCCACATATCCGTTTTGCTTCGCGCTGCCCATTTACCCGCAGAGCAACAAGTAAACCTGAAGCTTTAACCCCATTCTCGCTCGACTTGTTGCTCATGGGAGTGCCATTCATCCATCTATCCATCCATCCACCCGTTTGGCTTTGTACTGGGCCTAACTCAGAGAGAGTTCCGTTCAGCAGTATAACGTCCCACCACACAGCCAATGCACGACATGACGGTGTGGGCGGCGAGACGACACCGCCGTCAAAAATAGTCTCAAGTACGATCAAAACAAAAAAAACAAGAAGAACACAATCTAATACAATAACGATTACGCTACATTTTGAGAACGTTCATCTTGCAGAACATTAGTCAACCAAACTGTCTTAGCAGTTTGCAATGGAAGAGGTTTCAAGCAGCATGGGTGACCGATTCCCCGATTGGCTAACTGTGGGGGCGTCCGTTTACGATTCTTCAGACAAAGACATCTGCGCAGTGACTCATTTGTGTGTGGTCAATTATAGCTTCACAAATATTTTCGTTCAGCTTTCCAAACCACAGAACAAAGAACAGACCAGCGGAGAGAAAAGCGATAATGGCGTATATAGTTAATGAAATAAAGTTATTGGAATATGTAAGAATTGAAACCGTGAACCCTTTACTAAGGCTGGCTGTGTACAATGTTGTATCTGGTGCGGAAGAATGTCGAAGAACAGCGGGTATAAGGCAACAAGTGGCAAACCAAAAGCCGCTGCACAGCATTTTCTACCAAACAAATTTTGGTACCGTCACTGATTTTTTATAACTGTGAAACCGATGACGGATGAAACAACACAAAAAATCCCACAATTCGTACATCAAGGAATTAAAAAAATATGGCTTTGGTTAACGGCGTTTGAGCATACTTTATATTGGCATAACAGAAAAGCAGAATTTGCTACAATGACATTTTTCCATGCACTAGATTTATCGGATAAGTTTGCTATTACCAGTAAAATATGCGTTTGAGCGACAGGCTGGGTATTATAAACTACTTATGCGCCCTGTTGGCTGAATGCGAGGCGCAACAAGTCTGTTCAAAGTTTACCACGATTTATCATGGTCGTCGATCAAGCGTTTCAATATCAACACACAGAATAGTGAAAAGACAAAAATAACTCAAAATATTTAGTAAAGTATAAACGGAATAAAAATGGACAAGGAACTGGGCACTATACAATTGGATGAAAAGTGTTCTAATTTAAACAGATATACGTACCAAACGATCCCTGGGATTCACCTTCCGGAGATATTTTAATGACACTAATCCAAGTATTTAACAAGACATATTCAAATATATCCGTAAAGAAATTTTGGAATAGAACTGAAAACCGTGGCACTTGGAAACGCAAAAGAGGCTGATAAAGCACTATGTTCATTGCTTGGAAATGGCAAGGCCTTGTCAGGGACTCCATCGACCGCAAACTGGAACTTCTGTGTGCAGACTGATCGGATAAAAACACGCGCAGAGATAACGTGCATTCTGTCGCGAATCCATGCATCTGAAATAAGACAGATGACTCACGAACGAAATTGGAAATGGTGAAACGGCCGTTTGCAAAACTGGACGACCATTGGCCTTAGTGTTCCCAAGGCTCCAAGACCATCAGCAAACACAAGCCACACTCTGGGCAGACAATAGAAAAGCCGCTCAAGGAAAATGTCTAATTTCGTATGCAGATCACGAGGTGCCATGACGATCGGTTGCCATGGAAACCGTTCTCGGCGAACCCCTTGCGATTGAGCGATGGTGGTGCCGTCCAATTTCTAGATTCCGTCTAAAAGCGATGATGTTTGATTATACTATTTGCCAGAGACTGAGTAAACGTGTTCGGGGAATCACTAAATCCCCATCCGATCACCATCTTACACATTTACAGGCCCAATCATGAATATTGCTCGCTTATCACATTTGGCTAAAAACAGCTCCGGATACCATAATGCCACGCTGTGTTCGTCATATAGCCCGATCGGTCCAATAAAGGCTAGATAAAATAAATAAAGGCTAAATAAAAAAGAAAATATACAAAATAGCCTTTCAAAAAATGTATTTATATTTCTGAGTTAAGAAACAGATTTATAAATACATACAACGCGAAACAGCAAATCAAAAACGACACGGCATGGTATAGACTAAATGTAGTATGATAAATTTTGCCAGTTGCCAATTCTTTGGAGCTTTTTAGAGAACATGGGAACGAATCAGAACACATCCCCCTTATCAAAATTACTTCACCAGTGGGGTCAAGAGGTGCAATTACTCCACTTTGCACATTTTCTTGACCCGGCCTAGTTTGCCCCCACCCCCTCCCTCCCAGGAATGTACATGGATATGCTACCTATTGGTATTGAAATATGATGTTAGATTTGTATTCCGTAATTTAATACATTCTTCATTGGAGTACACCACTTGAGTCGGCCAGTCGTGTTATATTTAATGTTTGGCCTGCTAACTTCCATGCATGACAATATAATTAAGCCGTTTTCATTTTGACGATTTGTCACAATTTTCTTGTAGAAAAGCCAATGACCAATACAGCGATTTAAAGACAGGAAGAGACGATACGGACATCTACTATCTTAAAAAAAAATGATGGCCTTCCCAAAAATAAGCTTCCCCATAAATTGCCCATCTTCAACCCGCACTCCCCTCCAGCCTTACCACGTTCATATAGACACGCGTATCGAAGATATGAAAAATAATATGAAGATATCGATAAAATAAGAAAAATAAATTAATGAGATGTATTAAACGTTTTAGATCTCATGCATAAAACAAAAACTTTTTCAAGTTTGCAAAGTACTTGAGCTTTCGCAAGTAAACAGATTCCATGAATAATAAAGGTGAACATTATTAAACGACAAATGTATAGGTTGGCAAGTATACAGTTACCATTTTTCGTATTTAGATAATTGTTTTTATTATTATATCGTGCTTTTATTACCTAGAAAAAGCCCTTGTAGCCAGTGGCTGTGGGCGATCCTAGTTCAATAAATAAAAAAATAAACATTGTTCCAACATTTGAAATTCAATTTAATATGAAAAGTAATTTATAATTAAAATTTTTTTTGATTGCACAAAGACAATACACCTCGGTATTTTCAGAAAAACAATTGTCAGAGTGAATCTGTTTGTTTATTTTTTACTGTTACTAAAACCTGACAGTGAAAACAAGACCCCAGTTAGCGTTACTGCATTTATTTGTTCAAGGAATGAAGTGCCAATGATCGACAAAAAGTAACGCCCCTTCCCCCCCACCAAAAAAAAAAGGAGAAAGAAAAACCACTAATAAAATTATTAAATGAGATTTTCCTATGTTGGAAAATTATTGTGCTCCCAGTACAAAGCACATGACACAACGTCAGTGCTTGGAACATATCGCCATTATTCAAAGGCCTACATTCTTGCATCCTGCATCCAGCCGACCCAAAACTACTGACAACGCTTGCCAATAGATGTCGTTGTTGTTTTTTGTTTGAGTGGCGGCTCCGCTTGCCAATATATGCCCCCACACTTTGTGCTAGGCATAAAGCGATAAAGTATTGGACATATTTTCAAGGTCTTTCATGTTATTCTTCTGGGATCCACCAATTACAAAGCGGGCTAAGAACAAAGACCGGTCAGAGCGATATAGTAAACCTAATATATGGCGGGAAGTTGAGTCTAAGGCAGACGGTAATAAGAAGACATTTTAGCACATTTCCTTACAAAGACCAGCTGAGCCCACCCAACTCAGACAAGCTAATGGTCATAATTTAAAACCATGCCAATTCACTTGGTCGACACAAGATTCCGACCCTTTGACGAAATGGCAAAATTTAAAAATCTGTGTTTTTGATTTCTGATCTTTTGTATTAAGGAATATATTATAAGTCTGCTTGACGATTTAAACTCGACGATCAAATAAAAGGTATTGCTGTTTATAGCAAACTAATTTTAATAGTTAAATTTAAATTTAATTAAACAAATAAAACATGGCATAACAAATCGACCGTACATTTTGCTTTCCACATCAACATTTGTGACGTTAAGAGGAAAATCCTATAAATGTTTTATTACCAATGCTAATGGCAATGCCTAGTAACACAAAACGACGAGTTAAACGTTATTTGGCCAAACTTGACTATCAACTAAACTATACAGTGGAAAAAGAGATAGCTGTTATGATGATTTAGATTACGTTATGCGGGTTTCAAATCTCTCGGCAATACTGTATAATTGAGCAGACGAGATCTTGCATGTTTATAACATTATGCGGGAAACAACTAGCATCCACTATGGTACAGCGATGAGCATGACCTAACGCTTTACACGTATAGTGCGATTTAAAGGTTGTGTTTGTTTGATTGGGGTTTAACATCGCACCCAAGGGTATTTTAACTTATATGACGACGGACTGTACACTTCATCCTGTTCCAAATTGCCTAATTAAAGTGGAAAACCGAGAGGAAACCTTTTAACCCCCCGCCCCCCCTCGTGCGATTGCCGGAGCCACATAATGCGACTCACCCATATGCCTGATGGTCGACAGACGGACATGATCAGGGAAGGGTACAGTAGAGTAGGATTAGTAAGCTCACACGCTAACCACTAAGCCACGGCCCCAGTCGCGACTTAACAAATAACTGGTTGTCATTTTAACCCAAGAAAATGGAGTTTTTCGAAGAGACGTTGACTCTGACAAATTGATTCGCCATATTGCTATTCACTTGAAACAAAATACCCCCTTTCCCATCCAAAACCCTGCAAAATGGAACGTTCCTGAAATACATCCCATGTACGGATGAATTTAAATCAGTTGAAATCGGAAAATTCGACGGTTAACCATTCAGGACCCATTTTCAGAAAATCTCGAACGACAATAAAATCTCATACGACAATAAAAGCTCGTATGAAAATAAAATCTCGTATGACAACCCTTATAAAAAAAAGTACCATGGTATAATACAGTACATTGGCCTCAGTCAATGGTAAATCCGTGGTACACCATGGTACTTTTTTATAAGGGAATAAAATCTCGTACGACAATTTCACGCCTCGTTAGAAAGTTTATTGAACTACGACATTTTGTGAAGGAGGTCACAGGCCTATATGGGGCAACAAAAGAAGCACAAGAACAAAAAGCCCGGTTTTTACAAGCGAGCCTTATTCTTGGTTTAACCTATCTCATTTAAAATAGTTTACCATTTTGAATTATGGTACTTTTTATAAGTGAGTGTATACCACGGTAAAACTATGGCTGGGGATTAACAATAGCTTCTATGTTGATGGAGCTAAACTATGGTAAGTGTGTGGTATATGTATCGTAAACCGTGGTAATCCAGGATAAAACGTACATATACCGAAATAGTGTTGAGTGTACAATGGTAAAACCGCGGTTCTTTTATTTCTCATAAAGAAATGATTCGGTCCTACCGTGTATGTACCGGTTTCATATCCTTCTCTACTTGTCTCTCACATAACCGCTAGTTAATATACCCACGTTTTGCGAGGTAAAACTACACATCAGTGATTTAACGATTGACCAATCACAGCTGTCTAGTACTTTCAACCGGGACAAGTTCCGGCTCACAATTTTATGCCAGATTCTGTTTCAGTAAGTCAGTAAAGCAACACTCTCGCGAGATGTTATACGGGATCTTTGAGTAAAGGCACGACGACCGGAAGTATGACCACATATTGGCGATACCTCACAAACAAAGCTACATTTTACAAGCTATATGTATTTTCACCTAGTTCAGTCAGTTTTGGCCGGTACAATAATGTAACCAATCTGAACACCCCTAGCATAACGAAAACACTGTTTCTTAAAACTGTCTAAATAGCACAAAATTGTTTCATTATAAAAAAAAAATTGCTTACAAGCATCTTCAGAAGCTATGATATGAAAGATATGTCCGGAAGCTAAACATTAAAAACTGAAAATTACAAGTTGTCCGATTTATTAAAAAAATGTATTAAAATTTGGTTGAGATAGGTTGAAAGCCAAGTAAGTCGGAAAAACCTCAAATTTCCAATGTGCATGGTGATACATGGGCTAAAAATCCCCAGACTGTTCACTCATTTTACTTTAAGCGTTCCCAAACCTCTTTTGATTGTTCACGGGGTTCATTTGGCATCCAAACCAGTTCCCCTATAACGTTTAAACCCAACCGAAGCAAAATGCTCTTTCTATGGGCAATAATTACAGCTTACTGCAGCGTCACGCGATCTAGTCACACACTGATCGGTCATATGATAGATTGGGGATGACTTCGGCCCATCGCTGCAGGTTATTTTACCAAAACGGCTAGGGTGATTATAAATTCTGAACCGTGTTATTATCCGACATTGATAGATGTGGGTGGATTTAATAACCTTCATTAACGTAAAGTCCGAGTCGCCGCGGTGATGATTTATAATTTCGTACTCTCTATTATCCGTGCTTTGCAGTTCCGCAGATTGGTCCGGACCTGCTAATGCAGACAGAGGGAGAGAGGGTGTACATTTGAGTTAGACGACAAATGCCACCCACCGTAACAAGTTGAGAACTACTTATTCTCGCTCTATTATTCACGTTTTAATTTGGCAGAATTCACTTCCTATTTGTTTGTCTGATTGGGGTTTAACGCCATACTTAAGGTTATTTCAATCACATGACGTCGTGCCAACCCAATGGGTGAAGGAAACCACCCTCGACAACACCGGCACATCCAAAACAAGACTGATACAAAACAAGACAATAACAGGACACAATAAAACGCGGTTTCTCATGTTGCCCTTTAGCCCCGAAAACACTAGGGCAACAGGAAGCGTCGTCCTAACCCTCCGCGTCAGAATCTATTAGGACAAAATGTTATGAAAAAAATGAGGATATAGAGGAATATTTTGGCTTCTGGAAGTATAGAAAATCGATGCGCCTGGCCGACCTTTGCTCGATCCATCTGACGTTGACATTGTACTCAAATCTATAAAATGGAAACATCCAAGGGGAATGGTGGCGAATATTCAAATAAATGAATATCGATTTTCAGTTCTAATACAAATGAACTAGTTATATGTCATTGGGTATTATATTGAGAGAAAAAAAGAGAAGAACAAAGGAACGAAAGACAAACAGTACGCCTACGTGAATTCGTAAAATCTGTAAACGGTAAGTCGGAACAATAGCAGATACTCTCTTCTTTCACTAACCGGAAGCCTCAAATGTACCGCACACATCACCCCGGATGGTATACGATCGTCATCGTGTTTGTAAGGTTTGTGTGCAAACCACCTGTTAAATATAGTCCCGTTTGATTAAAACCGTCGCCGTCTTACCTCCATGACTTGCGTACAGCCTGCTTGGTAATAAAGCAGGGTCATTTTGAATGTAGTGATATTTGCTAAAATGGCGTAAATTGTACAGTCGTAGCCAGGCAAATTATAGATGTATAAATACCGCAGGAATATGATATGGTGTCATTCAGCTGTAGATAAATGCAATTCATGTTGTAAAGATATTAACAAATTTAATTTATTCCTGAATATTAAAAGTGTTCCATTCAATGTTGACCCACATTATACATGTTCAAATTGTCAAACAGCTGGATTTCTGCGTAGCTGTGGCTAAAAGTAGTGCCCCGCATCGTGACTTCCCGGTAAGATACTGTCCCAGACAAGCTAGATGGTAGGCTACTTGGTGGTTACAAATTGACGCAGTCCGTGTTCTGAAAATAATTTAATATAGCGTAGTCTAAAAATGAAGTTAAGACCACGGCTCAACTCAACTTAAAATAAAATAAACTCCGAATATAGCAGTCATTTTCCGTATTCTATATTCCGGCTTCTCTATGCAGCCATCGTCAGGAATATTTCAAGTAATGGAACAAAACAGATTTTCTATACATCTCAGTTATGTAAGAAAATGTACATAAAACATATCTACTTGGATAAAACAGGTATGCAATAAACTCAAAACATATCTACTTGGATAAAACAGGTATGCAATAAACTCATATAATATTAGTCTCGCATGAACCAGACCCTGGCGTTCACTTTGAATCACTTTGAGAATTTATTTGTTGAAATTAGAAAGTATTCACTCCGTATTTGTGTAGTCGCTGATCCATATAAGTCGTTCGCTTGGTCCCGTGCTTCTTTGTGGGACTCGTGGCTGTTAACTATAATGATCTAGGTCACACGTGTTTTCAAGTACGGACTAATTACTTTCTAATTTCAACAAAAACCCAAAAGTAATTTATTTGTAAATGAATTGATAGGTTTTGGGTTCGATTTACATTTTGAAGTATTTTATTAAAAATGCCCTATCAGCAAAGCAACTGTTCGATAATCGGGCGAGTTTGTTTTTGCCAAAGATAACGTATGGTGAAACCAGACCCTCTAGCGTTCGAAGTCAACGCGAGGGTCTGGTTCACGCGAGACTAATATAATACATGCATTAGTTATATTGGTTGACATATTCCTGATGACATATACAATAGGGAAAGTGACTTTAATATTCGGAGCATTTGTTTTGTAGTCTATAAACCCTTGAGGAATTCGGGTGGTTTGTGTATGTGTCTTTATGATGTGTGCATTTGGCGATTAATAGCCGTCTGGTGGACTAAATGTACGAGTTTTCTGCATACTCATACATAACTCATACACTGGTCGCATATTGACAACACTAGGATAGCGAGAATCCCGCGAGACTTATCAACTGGATATAGGCCTACCCCCATTTCAGAAACGCCAGGAGAGATAGTGATATTTTTGGGGGGTTTGATTGGAGTTTAACCCTGTAATTCAGTTTATTTCACTCAGGCAACAGCTTTTCAGCTCTCGACACCACTGGCGAAAATCAATACAATAAAGGACAAATACAGGACAGTCACAATACAGACATCACATACATCAGTTCAATGGTTTCTGATTTCATGCTTTTTGCGAAAATAATGGCAGTAAAATTGCTCTATGCCATTGTGTCACAACCTACGGGGGCGACCAAGAACTGGCTCTGTAAGCAAGATGCTCGATATTGTAGAGTAAGATCAGTTTCGTCTTCACTGGGATCTATAGTGCTAAATCTATATTGAAAAGTACAAATTAAAAAAGAAAAAGTATTTTTTTTATTTAAATTGTAAAAAAAAATGTATATTAAAACGTTTTGCTGTAGTATTCAGGTTTTTTGCGACTTACTGATATTTTCAATCAATCAATCAATCAATCAATCAATCAATCAATCAATCAATCAATCAATCAATCAATCAATCAATCAATCA
>JAVFBX010243469.1:0-10325 GCA_034783855.1 Mopalia kennerleyi | reverse complement strand
CACCCCCACCCCACCCCTCCCCAATGACACAAATAAAATAAAAGCAATAAGAATATAACACAGGCATATTATACAGGTAGACGTGATATTAAACGGCTTGCCGTGAACCACAAACCCAAACAAGACCGCCAACGTTATTAAATATGAATTTGAGGATGTATGTTCACCATAGTCGCAGTTAACAATTTGATAAATTTTATATAAAAGTTGACAACAATTCCGTTTGTCAATCAAAATAAAACCTTTATTAATGCTAATAGGCATTTAAATAACAACAAAGACAAAGATATAGCAAATGGAAGCGGCGTAACAAATTAACCAAGAGATTATAATTGTAAGGCGTTTAAATATGGCAAATACTGCAGCACTAAAATGGAACCACTAAAAGATGGAGCGGCAACGGGTTATGTTCAAAGGTATGAGGTTTTGAGTTTTATCCGCTTAAATTACAGGACTAAATTTTAATTCAGTTTCAAGGCGGAATTTGCGTGATTGGATATTTGCACCTTACTGTAGATAAGTTCAAGCATATATAGGTGTCAATAAGGTAATCAAGCTACCTGTAAACTCTAGTGAGAAGGAGTAAGCGATATGAATACTATATATGTGTCTAGGTCAAGCGTCATATGGTGTGGTGTTATTGTATATATTTAACAGTTGATAAACACATTAGTATGTGTCTAGGAGTATTTGCAGTAAAGTTAAGTGTTTCTAACTAGACAGTTAGCGTATAGTGGAATGAATAAATAGACTTCCGCTTAAATAGAACACTTTAACTTTATGATGTTAATATGGACAAAATAGCAAATAAGGCAAACACTTATTTGACATATAAGCGATATAATGCACACTGTATATGAAGCAACAATTCAAGCGTCAACAAAAGAAAATTATAATTAAAACTCCCCTAAAGGATACATACGATGTCTAATGATTAAGTCCAACTGGCTCCCTCAGTGACACAAGCCATCCTAATAATTACCCCCCCCCCCTCCCCCACCTCTCGAAAGTTTTTCAAGTAGAATAAATGTGTAAATGTGTCCAAACAAAAAAATACAAAAACTAAGTTTTCTGGCAGGCAGTATAGAGCCCATAGTTGCGTTAACGTCTATCTGTTGTACAACATCAAAAATTTTATTGGCGTTTTCATTTTAGGGCAACCGACCATATGTATGGATTTCAACTACTAGTACTCATTTGTTTTAACTCAACGTTTCAATGTCAATTCTGTCATATTTCCCAAGCATACAAATATAATTAACAGAGTCTGTCATATATAAACAAGTGTTTTTCTATCACTTCAACAAACGTCTAAATGCCTCTTAAAGATGTCCTACAAAGATTGGTTTCAAGCTAGAAGTATATATACATAAATCCAGGAGAGCTGCATGACATGTTATATATAATTGGCTAAGACATTTAACTAGCTAATTACTTGGTCTTTGAATTATACTTATACGTATATATATACATAGTGGCCTTTCAACCGTATAATCTGTCTTCGGTCATTAGTCTGAACTATTCTTACTCGTCACAAATTGGCCTATTTGCAAAGACAGCAGAAAATTCACTATGTATATATTGAGGGCTTGTAATCATACCCGTTTATATGTCCAACAATGACATTATGATTAAAACAAGTCCAAAAGTTTTATCTTGGCTATAAAATCATTATATGAAATATTAACGTCAACTTTTAGATTTGTTTTTTACAAAACTTTGTCAAAGTTAATGCTGGGGTCTTGTGCTCACTGGGCCCATGGGTGGGTAAAAACAAACGCCAAAATAGCACATGTTGCAGGTCTGGTTTTAAACCCTCGATATAGACTTTGAACGGTTTTTTTTATGCTTGGGAATGATGTCGAATAGACATTAAAATGTTGCGTCAAAATAAAGAAGAGGTTGAAATCCATGAAGTCTTTTTCTATTTGGTTAATCAATTTTTTTCAGGATTTCTATTTTGTAATACACATTTTGTGGCCAAAGTTCTGTTGGACCAGTTATACCCTACCAAATCCGCAGTTTGGTTCACGATTGGCTTTTCACGCACTTTCTCGCGTTACTTGTCATCTGGAGGAAGTCACCCAACGTGTTATCTTTAACGTCACGTGATGTTTTACCTAGAATAAATGACAATAAAGCCAATGGTGCACCTGCCTGCAAATCAGGCACAGGGAAAAGGGCGAAGCCCCGGCAACTTTGAAGTTCCAAACAGGTGCTCGTTTCGCCTTACGATTCCATCAGAGCTCTCAATTATGGCAAGATTGTAACACGGCACTGGCACATTATATCACAAGAATTGGTTTGATCTTATTAGTGCTTTCGGCGACCAAAAGAGTATAACACGTTTATATCAGATGTAATATACTGATATTGTAGTAATACAGTTTCAAAGTTAAATCCCATTCTCTAAGTACCGGTTCTTCAAAAGATGTTCGCAAAATCGACATTGTTAAACTTTCTGGAGAATGCAACACATGCCGGCAGCATGTAAAGAGTCTACATCCAAACTAGTAAAACTATTTATATAAAAAAAACCCAGAAAAAAACTTATAATAAACTGTTATAGCAATAGATCCATTCAGAACATCTATAGCACTGACCTAGAGTCTTAAAACTATATATATATATCATGTACATTATATTATGGTACGGCATTTAACTTAACAACATACAAACAGTATATTACGTTAATTTAAACAAGTAACATTGTACCAAAAATACGAGTCCCTCGTCAACGCCGTGTCTGATGTGCCTCGGGGGCTGACTGTTATTACTAAATGTTAAGTATCTGGGCACCGTTTCACAAAGCGATCTTAACTTACGCTTAACGTAATTGCCATGATGACCAGTTCGAAACACATGGCGTTGCCTTGGTATTTACGTTCAACGTAAGCTTAGATCGCTTCAAGAAACGGGCCTCTGCATATCAAATCTGTGGCCCGTTCCACAAAGCATCTTAATTGTCATGACGACCAGTGCTGTAGCCTTTGTGTCGTCATGATAATTAAGGTCAACTTACACTAAGATCGCCTTTTGGAACAATACAAGACATCACTTAACTAAGAAAGGTTACCCTTGGCGATTTCTAAATTTGCTCTGACGTCATAATGTCCAACAGCTTGTGTTCGATACTGAGCAAAATTAATGGCACAAAGAACACCCGTATATGCTTGTTTAAATGTTATAACACACGTGTGATCCTTATATAACACTATTGTATGACATTTCCACATCTTTTTCTTCATTTTGATGAAGTCTTTTTAAAAATGGCAAGTAATGCTTCTAATCACGTGAGAAATCGACAAATTTAGTTATGTACTAGAGCCGGCTTCACAGTTCACAGTCAACTGCTCCTTTGTCATTTATCTATGTGACAGACTTTAATAAAGCAATTTTGCTCACTTATTGGAAGAGTTAATCTAGCGTACCAATCACACCCTCTCGGCTGTTAATTTAGCTAGACATCGAGCTTATCTTGATCACACACTAATACAGCTACACCTCCATAGCCGCGCAACACAATTGGTAGCAATTAAAGGGCCGCTCTGCAAAATACAATTTGCTGTCTACAGCTGGTCTACGATGTAAAACCGACTTCAAAGTATTCATTATACCCTAAATAATATCTCTCTCGAAATAAACGTTTTCTCTGAATAAAAAAACCTTAAATATAAAAAAAAAACTGCACTGTCAACATTTATATATTAACAATACACTGAAAAGGTTTTCCGTAGAATTCAACTCTTTACAATACACTGAACACGTCTTCCGTAGACTGCATCCCTTAACAATACACCGAACACGTCTTCCGTAGACTGTATCACTTTACAATACACCGAACACGTCTTCCGTAGACTGTATCACTTTACAATGCACTGAACATGTCTTCCGTATAATGCATCCCTTAACAATGCACTGAACACGTCTTCCGTATAATGCATCCTTAACCATGCACTGAACACGTCTCCCGTAGAATGCATCCCTTTACAACACACTGGACACGTCTTCCGTAGGGTGCATCCCTTAACAAAACATTGAACACGACAAATGTACTGATGGATATGTCACAGTCGTTACAAGAAACTTCAGTTGCAATGTCAACACTATATAGAGCACATTTTCCGATGAATAAATCTCCTAATGTTTACATCAGAAAACTAATCCCTTTAATGTGACAGACATCGAAAAGGATGTAAAGGCTGGACTGGAGTCCTGTAGCTTGATTAAATAGACTCATATAACCTATTATATTGCCAACCTATTTGCTTCATCATTTATATTGCGCCAACCATTCGTTTAAGCTGCCTGAGCACCATACACAGAGTTTGTGCTGTGTGTTTTTCGGTGTATGGTGTAAACAAAAAGTATTGTTCAAATTATCTATAAATCTCTATGTGCATAAGCAAAAGTTTTGAGTTATATCAAATATTTGAGATCAGAACATTTATAATATGCTTCAGGTAGTTTGTTCCAAACTTTGAGTTACCAATGAAAATTCAGCGAGTACCGTTTAGTTAACTTTGAGTTGCCAATGAAAATTCAGCGAGGAGTACCGTTTAGTTAACTTTGAGTTACCAATGAAAATTCAGCGAGGAGTACCGTTTAGTTAATTTGAATTTTTGCGTCACACATTCAAATAGAGTTTAAATAAGTTTGTGAATAACATTATTCGCGGTTAGATATAGTATTTAAGACTTCTGCCAAATGACTGATGGGGTGGTGGGGTGGGGGTGGGGGTGGGGTGGGGGGATCAGAGTGGAGAGGGGTTAAAACAATCTTCAGTCTTCTCGAGTTGAATTTAGATCTGATTGATTGGTTTTACGCCGCGCTTAAATGTATTTCACTTATATGACGGCGGTATATTTGAACAAAAATTGACACCAGCACCCCCAAGATGTGAAACGTTTCCATAATGTTGGAAAGTTAATTTGAGATCGTTTTACTATCGGTAGGCCCATAAGACATGGCGTTGTCACTTACAATAGCTGTCGCAATGAGTATGAAATTCATTAACGTATTCTCAAGATAAAGCATTGCTATTTCATAATTAGAAGAGTCCGTTAAAATCGATATTGTATTTCACCATTTTGCAGATCTTAATTAAGTTGAAGGCCTTTATTACAAATATGAGATTCCTGGTCAGTACAACTAAGCGATCTACTCCAGTATTTTTGTAATGAGGGTTATGAAAAAGCGTTATGTCGGACAGAGCGCGTTAACTAGATCATTTTGGTTGTGCTTGTGTCGCTTAAATGAGAATCTTGCAGAGTGGGTTCGTCCCCAACCTCTGGTACCGATATGGTAACAAATTCAACATCCTTGTCGTCGTGGCACAAGTCAATAAGGATATCCACAGGTTTCACGCGAACCTCACCGCCGAATGTCTTTGGAGCAGACACTCGGTACACTGCTTCGTGGTTATTTACAGGGTCTCCTTGGTGATCTACAACTTCCGCTTCCGGTTCATCCGGATTCGGTGGATTAGCCTCGCCTTCTGGAGAGGAAGAAGTATCATCATTATTTTTATCCCACTCTTCTTCGGATTCTTCAGGGTCGGTGATGATAATATCACTCACTCCCCAATTCTTCGCATGTTCCGTTGCAAATTTATCAAACAAAAATTTGAAACCAAAAGTGCTGATGGACACAGATTCCTTTTTCCCCATTACAAAGTTTCTCAAGAGCCATGGTAACATACCCCCGACTACTGTTGCCAGTGTTTGATTTGTTGTAGATATGTTGTAGGAATCTCCAAATGTCAAAACGACGATAAGAACGAAGCCCAAGAAAGCCACCATGGTCAGAAATTTTCGTGTGGCCACAATTAAACATGATAAGATAGGACCAGGACAGCCAGCAGCAGTAGTTGTGTTAAAAGCTTCAAAGAACTTAACGGATACGTACGGCTTGTCGGTATTGTCAAGAAACAACAATGGTCGAAATATTTTCCAGCGTGGCAATTCATGTTCCGAATCTAAGCAGATTTTGGGTTGTGGAATGCGATGGTCGTTATCTGACTTTATGATGAATCCCATGTTGTCTTGTTCGGCTGCGGACTTGCTAGCAACTTCGTCCAAATTGGGTACACGTTTCATAGCTTCGTCTACGATAGATGCTCCCAATGTAAGGTAGTTTTCGTGAACAGCTTTGTAACAATCATGCATGTAGAGCCACAAAAGAAATATAAGAGAGACATACCTCATGGTCTGTCCGGCGTTAACTATGATCCCCATCAGAGTAAATGCGAATAATTCCACGAAAAAGGCAACACACTCTACTAACAGCAACGTTGTTGCGTAAATCGTCATAATTGAGCATATCATGACGAAACCTTGTAAGAAGGCTTCGCGTAGAAACGGTTTTTTTTTAAGACGTAAATATCCATTCTGCGTGGTCTCCTCTTTTTCAAATTGGCCCGGTAAGAAGTCTCTGGTTCCCAAATCATCTCTGTGCTCCTGGAATTTATTTTTCAAAGTTTTGCTCTTTGCAAGTTTGCTGGTTTTCCCTCTGCGTTGGTAAAGTTCAGACAAGATGCATATAAAACTATAGATGACTCTCCATGTTAGAAAAATCATGGGAACGAAATAAAGAACACACCCAAAGATTACCAAAGGAATGGCGAACAACCAATAAAATACACCGACAAGGAATCCCATGCAGCCAAATGTTTCCAGTGGATATATTAACATCTTTCCAGCTTTGGCCATCTTTTCGCGGACATCAATGCTTTTCATGTCCCTGAAGGCTTCTCGAAGCACAAACTTGAAACGTTCTCGAAGATCTTTGGAGAGAAGTCGGATGCCGGTTCCTTCAACTACATAGACGATATAGATGATAATGAAAAGAGGATGTGTAGGGGTAAGATACTGGATGGCGTTCCCTGTAAATTGTTCGCCAAGACCTCTCACCTCTAAAGCTTCTTTCCTTGTTTGCATTTCTTTGTGCTCGTGAAGCGAGTACATGGCAAGACGGATATAGAATGGTAATGGCAGTAACATGAGGATGATAAATCTCACTAGTGTCTGACAGAACTTTAACCAACTCATAACAGAGAAATGCTTTGGAACGAATGATCCACAAATACTGGCTTTGCAACAAGTGTTAAATGGAACAACTTGACGAACTTTGCACCTGACAAAATTATTATACAAATACGTGAACACACTGACCGGAACATGACTTTTAGAAATCACACGCTTTTGTTGGACTTGTATGTGTAGATTTTGTATTGGCAGCGTTACTCGCTGGTTTCGAGGGATCGGAAAGTTTTTTGTTCCTTTGGAGCGAATCAATTGGTTGAACTTAGGCCACAATGACAACAAACGAGAATTCAATTTTTTGACACATTTCACGGATTCCGAGTGTTCCTTTTGATCAGTTACATAGATCGATACCTTAACGGGTTTTTCTAACTCCACTTTGTATCTGTCCTGTGCATACCTGGGGCGGTAGAAAGACCCAGGAAGCATTAAGGGAAAGAAGAGGAATATTATGACCTTGAGAAAGGTCAACAACCCCTCAAGGACATTTACCCAAAATTCTTGAGTGAGGTCGACACAGATGTTATCTCCATCCGGCCCATAACGGCAACAGTCGTGAACGAAATCGCCGTACATATTAACATCTTTTAACATCTGAACACAGACATATTCGTTTTCGGAAAGACTTCCAGTTAATCCTTTAGACACGGGCTGGAAATCGTTGAGTAGATACGTGCGCATCAAAAATATTTTTTGTTCCATCTGAAGTTTTCCTAAACAACCCTTTGGCTCATCTTGTATGTCCACGGACAAAGTTTCTGCGCCTATTGCTAACATTCCAAATGAGATCATTTTGTAATAGAATGGTAACATAAGGAGAGCCTGTCCGTGTCGTCCGGTGGTTCGAACCCACACCCATGGTTTGTAATAGTTTCTGCGTTCGTCCAGCATCGGGTTAATGTCATAGTCTGGAAAACCCATGGATATTTCAACAGACTTGGCGCTCCGTTCCAGTATGACAGCTAACTCGTCTCGTATTTCGTCGTTTGTTGCCAGCAAAGCACACCCGGTAATCGTCGTTGTTCCGTTTTTCTTTATAACGAGAAAACCAGAGGCTGGGGTACATAGTGTCATATATATCACCATTATTACGGCGACAACGACCGATGCGCGATGAAAGTGTACAGCCATTTCTCTACCGTGTCAAGTATTAACTGTCAATATCTTGTATATCAGAGGTAAGTCTACATCGGCTGACAAGCCACACGACAGCACACTCGACGCTGAGCTATATATCGTGCATGCTATGCTTGGTAGACACACGGTTTGTCAGAGTCCAATACTTCACAGCAAAACAACAACAGATATTGGTCACATAAATGCAGCTGTCCTAGAAAACATCCATTTAACCTCAAACCTCACACAGCTTTGTGTCTGTCTGGTGAATTAATACAGCACTATACCTTATTCGTGCAGGTAAACAGGTAGTTCAGTTCGATTTAAATCCGGAAATTGATTCGCATAATGTGTACTTATGCAATGCGCTACACGTGTCTTACTGCTATATTACATTCACAATATGTGAGAGTAAAATTGTCTGGCGTAAAGAACTGTCCATCTACGATCTTACGACGTGCTTCTTCCACATACGTCGACACTGTTTTCGTTGAAAAAGCAGCTTAAAGCAATTCGTTTAAGAGACAGGTAAACTAGCTATCATTCACTACTGGCTCACCTGGCGTGCGTTACTCTACGATCGAATAGGCTAATGATGACCTACCTATGCTGCCGACCGTGAATATCTGCAGGCTTGACATTAACATACAAGGATACAAAACAGCAGCCCTGGCTCACAATCAAGGACCCAACAAAGCTGTCTATTTTTGGAACCTATTTTTTTTTTTAAATTAAAAATATTTATGGCCTGAATTTACAACCTGTCTAAAGCGGATAAAGCACTAGATCTTATACTCGTGGTCTAAACACAATATAGAGGACAAGCGAGTGGGCGACGGTGTATAATCTATAAACGTTGTAAATCCTTCACAAAACTAACAGTGCAAATGTTTAGCTATTCTCGCAACTTGAAACTGCTCCGATGCTAAACAAACGTCTGTTATCTTTAGCCGATGTAACAAAATCAACTTTTTGTCAAAATAAAGGGCAGAAAAGAACGTTCGCTTCTTTGCAAAATAAGACAAAGTAAAACAGTGTCTTAAATCACTCATTTGGGCCCAAGTTAGTTAATAGGACACATCAACAAGCTAGGCTAGTCGTTTGTTGATATTAATAATATATGTCTTTTAGCCATTCATACGACTGTATATCTGCAATGTCGAGAATTAAACAAACTTGTAAAACAGAAATAAGACCTATACACTTTAGATTTTTTAAAATTTTTATCATGAAGGCCGATTCGTGTATAATTGCACGCCACACTCCCACACAAAGTTACCCCACATTGTGGTAAAATCACACTAGTGCGTAGGCTTATTATAAATCAATTACCACAACACAAAGTGCAAGCATACTACTGCACTATTACTATGATTTGTACGTTTGTTTGATTGGGGTTTAACACCGTACTTAATGTTATTTCTCTCATACAAGGCGTGCCGGCTCAATGGGTGAAGGAAACTACCCTCGACGCCACTGGCAACACATGGAGACCAAACAGGACAGTCACAGGACGTAATACCAAGACATTACAGATAGGCCTCATGTCGCCCCTTAGCTAAGCTCCAAGAGCACCCGGGCAACATGAAGCTATCTCCTAACCTTTCGCTTATTACTATGCATGCCATGCACTATATAGTGACAGACTGTTGCGCTCCAATACGATATTTAATAATTGTGATATTTGTTGATAGGGGAGTGACAGCTTGAAGCCTCGATAAAACGGTCACCCTTATCGAACGTTATATCACTGGCGATTAAAACAATGGGCCCCAGAAAACCGAGAATGCCGACTAGCAAAGTCGTGATTTTGGACTCAAATGGAATAACATATAGGCCTATTTATAAGCGAATAACTGTACAACTTTTTTTTTTCAAATCATGCAGTACAACAGTTTTTGTTTAAGCCGCCTTTAAACATCGATGCCGAAAATATTGTTTGCCTTGGGGGCCATTTTCGTTGTTGACCTTTCACTCTCCTTTATTCAATCGTATTCTCGCGAGAGTTTCTATATAGTATATGTAAGACGAGACTTACACAGTACTATCCCTTGCTGTAACTCGATCGAAATACGTGGAACAAAATTTAATTGGACTATGGTAGAAACACGTAGGCTAATCAAAAAGGCGTTTACACATCAAACAAACAAGCTTGGCGCCACGGGC
>JAVFBX010243458.1:0-10325 GCA_034783855.1 Mopalia kennerleyi | reverse complement strand
TTTCTCGCCTCTTACGATCGACCGAGGAAGCCGAGGGAGTATTCTGCAGGACTGGCCAACCAGCTCCCCCACGGGGCTCCTGGAATTGAATCTCTCCTCGTCACTTTGTATCTCTTTCCTGGAATTGAATCTCTCCTCGTCACCTTATGTCTCTTTCCGGGAATTAAATCTCTCCTCGTCACCTTATATCTCTTTCCTGGAATTGAATCTATCCTCGTCACCTTATATCTCCTTCCTGGAATTAAATCATTCCTCGGCACCTTATATCTCTTTCCTGGAATAACATCTCTCCTAGTCACCTTATATCTCTTTCCTGGAATTGAATCTCTCCTCGTCACCTTATATCTCTTTCCTAGAATTAAATCTCTACTCGTTACCTTATATATCTTTTTCCTGTAAATTAATCTCTCCTTGTCACCTTATTTCTCTTTCCTGGAATTGACTTCTCAGTTAAAGACGACTTTTATTTTATGTGTTTTTTTTTAATCAACAGAAAAAAAATCCTCACCCATTACAGAGATATTTCAAATTGTTATCTGATTTGCAAAAAAGCGATCTTGAATTAACCATTAATTATTCCCGCAAATTCTGACAATACCGCAACATAGCTTAACCGGCGTTCATGTGTTTGTGCATTGTTCGTAAGATTAGTCTTCTAGCAAGAACCATTAGGAAGTTCCTACACTGTTTAACAGGCGTATCGTAGTCTTAACATTTGTGCGACATCATCGATTCATAATGACACAGTGACGTAACGTCGTGCTGAATAACTGTGTGTCATTGTCATGAAACGTCTGACTCCTGTTATAGCTAATTATAACAAATACCAGCATATAACGAATTCCTGGCTCAATACAATTTTAGAAACACGTATCAAATATATATTTTGATTCATAAACTGTAAGAAATGACTTAAAAGAATAGTGTCCATGGTGAGTTTCTAAATCCAAAAGCCTCTTTTCTTGGTTAATACTGTTGCCTCATATCCACAGATGTCTTCTGGCACTGGTTTCCCATCATTTCCACAGGTGTCTTGTGGCACTGGTTTCCCATCATTTCCACAGGTGTCTTGTGACACTGGTTTCCCATCATTTCCACAGGTGTCTTGTGACACTGGTTCCCCATCATTTCCACAGGTGTCATGTGACACTGGTTTCCCATCATTTCAACAGGTGTCTTGTGGCACTGGTTTTCCATAATTTCGACAGGTGTATTTGGGCACTGGTTTCCCATCATTTCCACAGGTGTCTTGGGGCACTGGTTCCTCATCCTTTCCACAGGTGTCTTGTGGCACTGGTTTCTCATCATTTCCATGTGTGTCTTGTGGCACTAGATCCTTATCATTTCAACTACTGACTTGTGGCACTGATTTCCCACCATTTCCACAGGTGTCTTGTGGCACTGATTTCCCATCATTCCCACAGGTGTCTTGTGGCACTGGTTCACCTTATTTCCACAGGTGTTTTGTGGCACTGGTTTCCCATCATTTCCACAGGTGTCTTGTGGCACTGGTTCACCATCATTTCCACAGGTGTCTTGTGGCACTGGTTCCAAATCATTTCAACAGGTGTCTTGTGGCACTGGTTTCCCATCATTTCCACAGGTGTCTTGTGGCACTGGTTCGCCATCATTTCCACAGGTGTCTTATGACACTGGTTTCCCACCATTTCAACAGGTGTCATGTGGCACTGGTTTCCCATCATTTCCACAGGTGTGTTGTGGCACTGGTTTCCCGTCATTTCAACAGGTGTCTTGTGGAACGGTTTACTCATCATTCCCACAGGTGTCTTGTTGCACTGAATCCCTATAATTTCAACAGGTGTCTTATGGTACTTGTTACCCCAACATTTCCACAGGCTTCTTGTAGCACTGGATCATTATCATTTCAACTACTGGCTTGTGGCACTGGTTCCCCATCATTCCCACAGGTGTCTTGTGGCAATGGTTTGCCGTCATTTCCACAGGTGTCTTGTGACACTGGTTTCCCATCATTTCAACAGGTGTATTGTGGCACTGGTTCGCCATCATTTCCACAGGTGTCTTGTGACACTGTATCCCATCATTTCCACACGTGTCTTATGGCACTGGTTTCTCATCATTTCAACAGGTGTCTTGTGGCACTGGTTCCCAATCATTCCCACAGGTGTCTTGTGGCACTGGTTTCCCATCATTTCAACAGGTGTCTTGTGACACTGGTTTCTCGTCATTTCCACAGGTGTCTTGGGGCACTGGTTACCCATCATTCCCACAGGTGTCTTGTGGCACTGGTCCCCATCATTCCCACAGGTGTCTTGTGGCACTGGTTCCCCATCATTCCCACAGGTGTCTTGTGACACTGGTTTCTCATCATTTCAACAGGTGTCTTGTGAAACTGGTTTCTCATCATTTCAACAGGTGTCTTGTGAAACTGGTTTCTCATCATATCCACAGGTGTCTTGGGGCACTGGTTCCCCATCATTTCCACAGGTGTCTTGTGGCACTGGTTTCCCATCATTTCAACAGGTGTCTTGTGGCACTGGTTTCCCATCATTTCAACTGGTGTCTTGTGGCACTGGTTTCCCCTCATTTTTCATAATTTGTTGATTCTTCAATGTAATAAGTGTGGCGCGAAGATATCCTATTCTTTGATAACATACCATTTCCTGTTTTCTGTTCTTTGGGTTCCTCAGATAAGAGAGTGCCATTTAACCCATTCAACTTTTTCAGTTCGTGACCAAAATGAAAAAAGACTTCCTAGCGTTTTCGTAAATAGCAGACACAGAAAACAGAACATCTGTTGATTCGAGCCATCGATAGGTCATTTTACCGCATCAGAAGAGTTTTTGTAGAGATTTAAGGAATGGTGAATAAAAGAAAAAGCAAATGATTTATCAGGGTATGGGTAAAATACATGTCTGGAGTTAGGTTTCAGTAATGAAGGCATTTTGCACAGTAAGGAACCTCAATACTGTGGAAAATAAATCCATCATTAAAAAATATCCTAAAAATTGCTGACAACCATGTTAACAGAGATACCGCATGTCTGGATAAAGATGAGGAGGCTAACCGTAATGTTAACAGAGATTCAGCGCGTCTGCATCGAGATGAAGTGGCTGGCCACGATGTTAACAGAGATTGAGCACGTCAACATAGAGATGAAGTGGCTGACCACCATGTTAACATAGATTCGATCCGTCTGCATCGGGATGAAGTGGCTGGCCACCATGTTAACAGAGATTTAGCACGTCAGCATCGAGATGAATTGACTGACCATCATGTTAACAGAGATTCAGAACGTCTGCTAAGAGATGATGTTGCTGACCATCATGTTAAAAGAGATTCAGCTCGTCTACATGGAGATGAAGTAGCTGACTATCATGTTAACAGAGATTAAATCCGTTTGCATCGAGATGAAGTGGCTGACCATCATGTTAACAGAGATTCAGCACGTCTACATAGAGATGAAGTGGCTGACCACGATGTTAACAGAGATTCAGCACGTCTGTATCGAGATGAAGTGGCTGACCACGATGTTAACAGAGATTCAGTACGTCTTCATATAGATGAAGTGGATGTCCACGTTAACAAAGATTCAACCCGTCTGCATCGGGATGAAGTGGCTGACCCCCATGTTAACAGAGATTGAGCACGTCTGCTTAGAGAGGAAGTGGCTGACCACCATGTAAACATAGATTCAATCCGTCTGCATCGGGATGAAGTGGCTGACCACCGTGTTAACAGAGATTTAGCACGTCTGCATCAAGATGAATTGGCTGACCATCATGTTAACAGAGATTGAGCACGTCTACATCGAGTTCAAGTGGCTGACCATCATGTTAACAGAGTTTCAGCGCGTCTACATAGAGATGAAGTGGCTGACCATCATGTTAACAGAGATTTAGTGCGTCTGCATCGGGATGAAGTGGCTGACCATCATGTTCAACCTGTTTGCATCGAGATGAAGTGGCTGACCACCATGTTAACAGAGATTCAGCACGTCTGCATCGAGATGAAGTGGATGACCACCATGTTAACAGTGATTTAGTGCGTCTGCATCGGGATGAAGTGGCTCACCATCATGTTAACAGAGATTCAGCGCGTCTACATAGATATGAAGTGGCTGACCACGATGTTAACAGAGATTTAGTGCGTCAGCAGCGGGATGAAGTGGCTGACCATCATGTTCAACCTGTTTGCATCGAGATGAAGTGGCTGATCACCATGTTAACAGAGATTCAGCACGTCTGCATCGGGATGAAGTGGTTGACCACCATGTTAACAGAGATTTAGTGCGTCTGCATCGGGATGAAGTGGCTGAACATCAAGTTAACCGTGATTCAGCGCGTCTACATAGATATGAAGTGGCTGACCACGATGTTAACAGAGATTCAGCATGTCTGCATCGAGAAGAAGTGGCTAACCACGACGTTAACAGAGATTCAGTACGTCTACATAGAGATGAAGTGGCTGACAACCATATTAACAGAGATTCAGCACGTCTATATAGAGATGAAGGGGCTGACAACTATGTTAACAGACAGAGATTCAGTACGTTTACATAGAGATGAAATGGCTGACCACCATGTTAACAGAGATTCAGTACGTCTATATAGAGATGAAGTGGCTGACAACTATGTGAACAGAGATTGAGCATGTCTGCATAGAGATGAATTGGCTGACCACCATGTTAACAACGATTCAATCCGTCTGCATCGGGATGAAGTGGCTGACCACCATGTTAACAGCGATTCAATCCGTCTGCATCGGGATGAAGTGGTTGACCAGTATGATAACAGAGATTTAGCACGTCTGCACCGAGATGAAGTGGCTGACCACCATGTATACAGAGATTCAGCACGTCTACAAAGAGATGAAGTGGCATGACCACCGTGTTAACAGAGATTCAGTACGTCTGCATCTAGATGAAGTGGCTGACCATCATGTTAACAGAGATTCCGCACGTCTGCTTAGAGATGATGTGGCTGACCATCATGTTAACAGAGATCCAGCGCGTCTGCAGCGAGATGAAGTGGCTGACCACCATGTTAACTGAGATTCAGCAAGTCTGCATCGGGATGAAGTGGCTGACCACCATGTTAGCAGAGATTCAGCACGTCTACATAGAGATGAAGTGGCTGACCACCTTGTTAACAGAGATTCAGTACGTCTGCATCTAGATGAAGTGGCTGACCACCATGTTAACAGAGATTCCGCACGTCTGCATCGGGATGAATGTGCTGATCACGATGTTAACATAGGTTGAGGACGTCTGCATCGAGATGAAGTGGCTGGCCACCATGTTAACAGAGATTCAGCACGTCTGCATCGGGATGAAGTGGCTGACTATCATGTTTACAGAGATTCAGCCCGTCTACATAAAGATGAAGTGGCTGACCATCTCGTTAACAGAGCACGTCTGCATAGAGATGAAGTGGCTGACCACCATGTTAACAGAGATTCAGCACGTCTGCATAGAGATGAAGTGGCTGACCACCATGTTAACAGAGATTCAGCCCGTCTACATAGAGATGAAGTGGCTGACCATCATGTTAACAGAGATTGAGCACGTCTACATAAAGATGAAGTGGCTGACCACCATGTTAACTGAGATTCATCACGTCTGCATCGGGATGAAGTGGCTGACCCCTGTGTTCAGCACGTCGACATCGAGTAGTGAGAAGACAGGTGAAGTGAATTCTATGTTTATTAACACAATACTTATTATTCTGTGTTTTCCCGGATCAATGGAGCATGCTTAACATTACTCGATGTTAAGGACATATTTAACATGTTTCCCTAATAGTTGAATATCGTCATTTTTACTATTTATCATTTTTTCTTTAGATAAGTGGTTTTAATGTACCCCCCCCCCCCCCTCTGAAAAAAACTTGATATTTTGTCGCACAATTTATTGCGTCAGGTGAGGAATGTTAGGTTTTGTACTTTGGAAATCTCAGTTTTGGGTAAAGCATGCTGCAGCGCCCATACAGAAGAATATACATAAATCAACAGCGCAACAACTGTACAAGCTGTAGGATTGCACTAGTACAGAAATACAAATCACGTACTATATGGCTGGACAACGGATGCCTGGACTACACATATAAAAAGAAACAATGACTGGACATTTAAACACGTTATCACATCTCGAAATTATACAACCAATATTTTAAACAAAAGACAAACCATTGAACACAAGCGTTCAGTATTGCAATTTTCAACAATTCGATATGTAATATGCCATAGCTTGTTATATTTTGCCAGATAATTTTTGATGGCTAATAAACAAATTATGCAGAAGGGTGAAACTAGCTGTGAAGTTAAACAGGGTAATCATTTGTTGTCATAAAGAGAACAATTAAATAAAACATGGGAAATTGCGTCCTTAACGGGACAATTATCACATAGGCCAGTCAAATCCAAGTTAGCACGTTTACGATAAGATTTCCCGGGGATATGACCGGAGACTAATTGATTGATTACACCTCCAGCTCTTCTTGAGGACAAATTAATTCCCGGCAATTCCCGCATGCATTGGTACCCATTCAAAACAAATACAGGTTCCTCCAATGAAAGTAAAGACCTAATTTCAATAAAAGAAGAACTGATTTTTTAAAGAACTAAAGCAAGTAATTTCTTGGAAATGAAATTATAGCTGTTTGTTGAAAACGAATTCCTTTGCACTGTTTTGCTAGATTCTGAGACGCAGTTTGTTCTTTCAATAGAACATGTCCTATTTTTGCTGCCAGTGGCGACAAAGGTTCTTTTTTTCGTCTAATGGTTGAAACTTCGTCATGGTAGTAACCTGTATTACGGCCTTGAAAACTAATGAAAAAACCCAACAAAACAAACAAACCCTCCTTTTGTGACGATTTTTACTGGGGAAACCATTGTTAAGCAGCCGAATTACACTGTATTTGATAGTAATAAACAGCAGCAGTCAGATTGATTGCTTAAAAACTATTGGACGAGGAATCGAAGGGCATTTACACTATTAAAGCATGTCGGACATATGCCGGCTGTTGACTTAAATGCCGGCTGTTGTCCTATATGCCGGTTGTTGACTTATATGCCGGCTGTTGACTCCACTGTTGACTTATATGCCGGCTGTTGACACCACTGTTGACTTTATGCCGGCTGTTGACTTATATGTCAGCTGTTGTCCTATATGCCGGCTGTTGACTTATATGCCGGTTGTTGACTTATATGCCGGTTGTTGACTTACATGCCGGTTGTTGACTTACATGCCGGCTGCTGACTTATATGCCGGCTGTTGTCCTATATGCCGGCTGTTGACTCCACTGTTGACTTTTATGTCGGCTGTTGACTCCAATGTTGACTTATATGTCGGCTGTTGACTCCACTGTTGACTTATATGCCGGCTGTTGACTCCACTGTTGACTTATATGCCGGCTGTTGACTTCACTGTTGACGTATATGCCAGCTGTTGATTCGACTGCTGACTTATATGCCGCTGTTGACTTATATGCCGCATGTTGCCTCGGTTGTTGACTTATATGCCGTTTGATAACTCGGTTGTTGTCTTATATGCCGGCTGTTTATTCCGATCAGTAAACAATAAACAACATCATAAAGAGTGAATAGTTGAGTTCATTCAGACAAAAAATATTACTACAGTAACTACAGTCGGGTTATGTTAGGAACGTACTTTACTGCTCATGGAGATATGTGTAAATACAGTGAAGGGCTGCATATGTTATCACCCAGAAGATTTAATATACCATGAATGTATTGTAGTACATGAATGTACATGAATGTAGTGAGCGTAATCATAACAGTAATTGTATTGGTTCCCAAAGCTATCCAATTTGAGGAGACTAACTCACAATGTTGATACTATAACAGTAGGCCTAAAGGCTGTAGCAGCCTGTATGTAATTGTTATTCATTCTAGTCGCACGAACTAGTCCATTAGTTTTTTTGTGTTTTCAATTCTGCAGTCAAATATCCCAGACAACTGCTCCAAGTTCGAAGTCGATTCAGTCGACTTAAACTTCTTAAAATGCGCTCTACTTCGCAGTTCTCCGCTCTAGATTCACGCATGCACAATGTCCACCATCTTGTTTAAGCAAAAGTATATTGACTTTAGTCACATAGGAGGTGTCTTAATGCTGAGCACGTCAGCTGAAACAGTTTTTTGGAATCGGCAAAAGTCGTTTTGATTTAAAGTACACATTTAGAGAAGCGGTCCCCGATGCTTTTCTTCTGGATGGCCATTCATTACCGCCAATTCTATATCCTCATATATGTTTCATTCGAATAGGCCTACGACGTTAAACACAAATCAACCAAACAAAGCTCTTCTGATTCCCTATTTCTTTTCCGCGTTATTTTTCCTGAGTGTACGTTGTAACCTGAGCACATTAAATGTTATCGGCGGAACTGGACATACTTAACATAGCCTGTTTCCGGTTACAATGGTTGTCAACACTCTTTTAGTGCTTCTAAGTTTCTGGCTCATGGTCGATCTAATACACACAATGCTGTGAAAAGAAATCTCAGGAAGAAATATGTAACGAGATAGTGTTTGTGCTTGTTTGAATCAATGGGTATTAACAGGGGAATGGTTTTGTAACTTGATGATTTTCCAATAGCTTTGTCAATATAACAAAGACCGCTATTCCAGTGACTAAATGAGCTAAAACTTGGTTTTGTGCTCTTATGAATTAATATCCGAGGATGTACATATCGCCGACAGGGTGAAGTTATCCGACTTTCGGTATCCTAGGATATGCATATAGCTGACTTAGTGAAGTTATCAGATTTTCAGTATCCTAGGATATACAGATATAGCTGACAGGGGGAAGTTACCAGACTTTCGAATTCTTCACCTGTTTTGTAATCATTATTATATTAGTTCTTTTAACTGTCATTAACACGAACTATTTGATAAGCATAATCCGGTAAATATTTACTTTATATTTCCTACTTTGTTTGTTGTGTTTAAATGAACATAATTACTATTCTCTTCTTTATTCAATATTGTGACACATTGGTACCATCTATATATTTTTTTTAGAATTATTGTATCTACATTTGTCTGTTCTCCGTGTAGTTAATTACTTAGTGCACTGATCTTTGATGAAGTGTTAAATCCTAATATTCCAGCGCCTGGTTTATTTTCATTCGTAAGTACTGTTTTCAGAAACTTTTGACAGTTCATCTAACTGTGTTGTTATCATCGTAATTCGTAAATTTGATCAAATACAAGCATTTCCAGTTGTTGCATTTAAGTGAGCAACCTGTATACATGTTACCTTAAACATAAATTGACTTCAACATTCATGTACTCACATAAAATGTTTCCATTCAGCGGTAAACAAAATTTGTTCTATCTCGTAACATCAAAACTTTGACATCGGCAGCCATGTTTGAATTGCGCGGACAGCTAAAGACTACCTATCGTCGCTTCAACTCTCAGATATTTATCCAGTTGATTACGATGACGGATCAACATTGGGAATAATCCAGACTGTAGTATAACTTAGGAAATTCGTGGATGCAATTCTATAGAGAGTGTTCAGCGGAGAAAACAGTTACTGCAAGCGTCTATCGATGCTTATCCGAGGGGGAAGCCTCAATATGACAACAGCCGGGCACTCAATGCTGTGATGTCAGTAAAGCTTCGATCAAGAGATTGATGTACAGTATAAATCGAAATTATCAGCATGATAATAATATTTATGATACCAACATTTTTGATTTGTATATTTGCAACAGAGTATATTGTTATATTTATTAACTCTACCGATGCAAAAAACTATAGCCTCGTAAGATGTCACGTGTGACCTTGTGCACTAGTCTACTGCTGCAGCCATATTCAATGCGAATCAAGTCTCCACGAGGACGAGCTGTTTTACAGAAATATCACTGTATATCCTTTTTTATTAGCACAATTTACATTAGCGAAAATGCTTAGTGCTGTCCTCGTGTTGGGTCATTCATTTATAAGGCGTTTTGATAATTTCATCGCCTCTGATCCTAACTTGTTGAACCCGGGTTTAGACAGTACGGACATCCAGGCGCAGTTGCACGGCCTGCCTGGAGGCGCTCTTCGCCCGGGGAGACGTTCAATCGAGCGACACCTCTCCATGATTATGTCATAAACCCTGATGCTTCATTTTGTTTACAGTTAGGTGGAAACGATTTATTTTCCGATTACTGTGACCTATTGGTTTTAGCATCTGACTTAATATCCTTTGCCGACTTTTACTAGTGTGACTGTCATACCATGTTCGCCTGATCATCTCCGGCCACTGTTATAATGTCTTGAAGTGACATTGTTGTTGGTCCGAATAGCAAGTTAGTCCATGTTGTGATTAACAG
>JAVFBX010243447.1:0-10325 GCA_034783855.1 Mopalia kennerleyi | reverse complement strand
CAATCAATCAATCAATCAATCAATCAATCAATCAATCAATCAATCAACCAATCAATCAATCAATCAATCAATCAAGCCATCAAGCAATCAATCAATCAATCAACAAATAAATAACTACATTAAGATTTTCATGACGGTATTTCACATGACGTCACACCAGTTACTGAAGGTTATGAGACCAGAACCCATTTGCCTCAATGTGGATTTAAGTCACCAAAAGCGGATTAGAGCAGAGGTAATCAGCACGTTGTGATTTAATCCGGTACCAAATTTATTAGCACATTTGATAACCGTTTTAGAAAAGATATTAGATAGAAGAAACTTCGATAAAGTCACACTATTATTATTATTATTATTTTGGGTTTTTTTTATTTGGAGGATAAGTTGGTTCGTGCGCATATCAGGCAGGTGCGCGTTTGCATGTTTGCCCCCCCCCCCCCACCCCCCCACCCCCCTCTAGCCTTACCCTAGTTCTAGTGTGAGGGGTCAGGCAAAATTCACTTTGGTGTTAATCATTTGAAAGATGATTATCTCTGGCAAAATCCATCGGGTTTAAAGAAGAAGTGTAGCATACACTCTTAGAAAAATATGGCTCTGTTGAAACTCTTAAAGGTTCTTCAGTCATGGCTCTGTTGGAACTCTTAAAGGTTCTTCAGTCATGGCTCTTACACAGTACTATCCCTTGCTGTAACTCGATCGAAAAACGTGGCACAAAATTTCATTGGACTGATAGAAACACGTAGGCTGATCAAAAAGGCGTTTACACATCAAACAAACAAGCTTGGCGCCACGGGCACTTGACATGTCTGTGACGACGCCAAGACTCGTTAATGGTACTAATATCGTGCATGTATATTATACAAAAATAGCCTACTTGACGTCCTGTGCTATACCGTCTCTTTCTTATTCTAAGAAAGTCCCCATCGGATTGGGTAGAGTAAAGAGAGGTCATCCGAAAGTAGCCGTGGTCAACTCTAGCTAACTCAGGTTTTATCGCCTTTGGAGGCAAGGTAAGAAAGGGAGAGAGGCTTAATGCGACGATCTTCTTTTCCGCCTTGCCCCGGGAAGATGCTAAACCACGGCAGCTGACCACTATCATTACGAAACACGCCGACTATTAGCACAATGAATAGGGCTAATTCCTCCGACTTAGCACTATGTTCCGCCTATCCCAAACCCTTGGCGAAGGTTGGAAATTGATCGGCCGCCATCACAGGCCTCGCAAAACACATATCTGATTTTTCTCTGATTTTTGGGGGGATACAAAAGTCACAATAATCAAACTCCTTTTTTCTTTTCTGACGTTTAAATAAAGTTTTATTTGCGTTTCACACCCGAGTTGACATGTTTTGAGTTTTCTTGAAAACCGTGCGAAAAGAAATATTGCAGGTTATTAAAATACTAGATATTGTTTTCAGCGTATCTAAAAAGAATAAGAGAAAAATTAGATATATCTTTGAGAGGCCTGCGATAGCGGCGGGTCGATTTTCAAACTTCATATATGTAGATAATTATATATTGATAGTTTGAGACCACGAATAAAAATGAGTAACTTTAAACACTGCCTTACACTGGGTTTGGTTTAAACATTTATTTCCATTTTTCACAAGATTTATTGTCAATAGAGGTATTCAGCCTTAAATCAAAAGACAATGAAAGACAATAAAGCACACACCATGGACACACGAGCAAAATATGTAGCACTATTTTATCACTTATTTACATTAACCCTCATTTTCGCTGAAACTTATTCCTCTTGATTATGCCAGGATTCCTGATGTACAAAACAACCTAACAAATAATTTGTTAATATAAGTATCAATCCTAGTACCCATAAAAGCTCTTAAACAAATCGTGTTGCAAGAGCTAACAGTTTTGTGAAATCGCCACCTTTTTCACGGAGCAGTGAGGGAATGGGAGCTTTTATTCTAGTACCACATGGCATACCATTGTCTTCAACCAGCACAATATTGTTACTGTCAAAACGTGGAACCAAAGCCTTTTGTTTCTGTTTGAGACCTACAAGATAACCACGTTTTTTCTGTCCTTTTATGGCCACAAGAACTTTGTCTCCTAACTGTCCCACACCAGTTTTTGTGTAGACATGGATGCACCGTGGAGGCTTCCCTGCTGCCATGGCCGCTCTACCAATACTACTGTTGTCAACAACTCTTAACCGTGCCATTTTTCGTATTTCCTGAAGGTTTTGTGTTGTGCTGGTAAACAAAAGAAAGAGAAGCTTCATGTGGTTAAATTGGGATAAAATCTTATTTTACTTCCAAAATGTTGTCTAGTAAAATAAAAGATGTCAATTAGGCCATCAAAAATAATATATTTGTTTCCCATAACAAGATTATTAACTCCTTAAACAAAAGAAAACATTTTGTGTGAAAAAACATAACCCATCCTTTTTCAGTGAGGAGGAATGTCTTTTTCTAATTCATGAAAGTAGTTCCCCATTTTCGAAATAACAGAAGTTAAAAAAAAAATTGTGACCATTCCATTTTTTACACGTTTACTTTTTGGGGTAGATAGTGTTACAGGAAACAAATTAATTTTCATGGATGGCCTTAGTCATATACCAATGCGCCACAAATATAGAGTGTACCCTAATCCGCAAAAAATTGTCTCACTTTTGACTGAATGAAGAACTAGGTTTTTTTCACCTTCAAAAGATAAGGATAAAATAATTTTTGAAAAACAACATAGCACACTGAACATTTGTTTCATTGAATTTACACAGAACATACGCTTTTTTTTTTCACTCATAAAACAGCCTGCCGACGAAAAAAATTAAAGACCCCATGTAAGATCATGTGAGACAACTTCACAAGTCAACAGAAATGACTCATGTTGCTCCTTAGCACTAAGAGCACCTGGGCAACATGACGCTCCCTCCAAACAGCTGAAGTGAAAATATGCCAGCATTATATTTCTAAAAGTTAACCAAACAAAAACAGGGATGTCAATTAATTAAAACTGATGAATCATCACATTCTCTAGGTTAATTCCCAGATACATGAGATGTTTGTGTGTTTGTTTTGGGTTTTACTCCATACTCAAGGGTATGTCACTTATATGATGAGGAAAGTCCACTTAACACTGCACCTTGCCTTATTACGGTGGAAAACCAAGAGGAAGTCTTGTGAAAACCACCCCCACAATTGCTGGAGCCACAACGTGTAACTCGCTCATATACCTGTTGGTTGGCATTGCAGACGGACTAGATCCGGTGAACAGTACATCGTAGCAGGATTAGTAAGCGCACACGCAGCAGTCGCTACCACTAAGCCACAGTCATGGGCCCAGATATAGGAGTTGATTTATCAGTTTCAATAAATCGTTATCCCTGTGCTAGTGTAATTAAATTTTATTTAAAAAAGGGTCTGGCAACAGGGTATATTTTAATATTGTTTTTACATTTTCTTGGTTCCTTTTATATTCAGCATAACAGATAAAACATGGTAGATATCATATTATAGCCAGGAGGACTAATGTTGTATTGAGTGGGGATAAAAGCCTCAGTCCAGGCACACAGGGCTTAGGCGAGACCTGTCCAGATGGACTCCCTTTGTTGTAATTGTTCACCTATTAGGTGAACAATTACAACAAGAGTGTTTCAAATTCACCTGCTTTGTGCTGAAGTGATAAAGAGATTCAAGCAATAGATGAGCACCAATCAAGAAAAAACATGACTTTACATTTCCAATAAGTTTTTTGAGGATTTATTATCACAGTCTTATGATTATAAAGCATGACACCAGAGAATAAACCTGGTGTTAACTGTACAGCAAGTACAAGTGCCATGATGTTGTATATTACATATATTATGTAACTAGGGGGGAATTTCTTTTTAGAACCCTTGAGAGTGCTAGTCGAGAAGGTGTATAGAAGTCAGCTGACTGTTTTCATGCTAGCAGTTGGAAAGTTAAGCTTCCCCCAGTGCTAAGTCAAAACAGCATTGCTACTCTTTAAACTGGGCACCCGTACCAGAAGGGCTTCGAGGGCATTCAAAAATAGAGAGGTATACACTGAGTATTAGAAAAATAACTCTGTGGATACTAGTCATTGTTCAATTTGTCTCTTTCTTATGTTTGGGATTGTTTGAATCAGGGTTTAATGTCGTACTCAATTCAGTCAATTGACTCCAGGCTATTTCACTAATGACGTCTGCTTGCCCATTTCATACATGCTCTTTCATTGAAGAGTTGGAACCAAATGGGGAAAAAACAACCCCACTATTGCTGGAGCCACATTTTATGACTCACTTATATACCTGAGGTCAATAGGCAAACTCGAACCAGTGAGTTATTCAGTAACCATGGAAGCATGGCAGCAGACCCTGTATATTTACCTGAAATGTTGACATCCAATGAACATGGCACTAGCTGCTTTGACACTTGTGCATGATGACTGTTGAACAAACCTCAGTACTGGCAGCATTATGAAAGCTGTAAAATAAACGGAAGAGTGACTGATATAACTTTAGATAATGTAACCATGGAGGTATAGATACCACAATGATGTAACACGAAATAATTTCAAATAATTTTCACCATTGCAGATGCTCTTCTGGATTTGTCTGTCATGTTTCCTGCTTACAGTCATATGAGAGTGACACAGCTCCCAAAGCTGAAAGCAATGAAACATTTTTTGTGTTGTTTTTTCGTAATTTTGAGATAGCACTTTCTTAGTTTTAACACTTGTTATAGTAACTGTTGGCAATTTGATGCCTCACTCGGAGGGCCATGGCGACATGGCCTGTCAATTTGATTCCCAGACAGGTTTCACCCTCAGGCCTGTCAATTACTGAACTAGAATCTGTTCAAACTTAGAAAGTGTTATCCAAAGGTAATGAAAAACGACACCTAACTTACTTTATGCATCTTTTTTGTTTTAAAGCACAAATAAAAAGGTATGGAGGCATTGTCAGAACTAGATCCAGGTATCATCATTGTATAGCACATGCTTACTGGCACAATGTTTAGGGCCAATTCCTCAGGAGATAACTTAACAGTGTGAACTTCGGCGAGAAAATCAGATATATGTTTTGAGAGGCTAAGATGGAGGAATTAGGCCTAGTCCTATCCATTGTGTTAATCTAATTACTAAATGCTTTACTTTGTACTCTATTAGCAGAACAAAATTGAAAGGCCCTAACTCGGTTGGCACACTGTAATTTGTGTTTCTCTTAGATGTTTATACCAAGTTATAGTGCTCAACAAAAATCCGAATACGAGAATCCCATACACTAGTTTTTGTCATACAGAATCTAACACAAGTGGTATCATCATAGACCGGTTTTGAGCTTGCACTGTTCTACTAACGATAATTGGACCCTGTTTAATGCCAAATCTTGGGATTACAAGCCGAATTTATATAGGTAAATTATTTGAAATATTATCTATATATTTACAAAATCGATAGACTTACGTTCAACCGAGGTTTGATATTTTCTTTGTTGTTAAGTGCAACAGACAGTTTTGTTCTAATGGTAGGGAAAAACAAAACAATATCGATCACTCACGATTCGAAAGCGCTCGACTTTTGGCGAGGTTATCTCCCTTGTTACATATTTAGTTTTTTCGGTTTTGGTTTCTGTTGGGTGTAGGATATAGGAGTTTTTATTTTCATATGGTTGGACCAATTTTAAGTTCTTAAACCGATCTTCCATTTATAAACAATAGGATCGGCAATTGATCTATACGAAATCGTTAGTAATTTAATCGGAGTTTTATTTGAAAAAAAAAAATGAGTTTAGTAAGTTGAGTAGTTTATAGGCAGTGACATATATATATTATATAGGTCATTGGATACAAGTGTCTGTGGTCTACTATAGTGTTGCACAACTCGGCAGCAACATTTTTCTTATACACTGATTTTGATATATGCGTATAGGCCTATGTAGGCCTTGATTGTTGAAGATAGCTGACGAGAGACGTACTCTAGAGAGATCCTGAGTTTCATAGTCAAAGTGGAAGATTCGAAATTCACTTTAAGACGCCTTTCCAAATCTGAACGAGAAAAATGACAGAAAGCATGTCAAATCAAGGGGACGTAACTCAAGGTGATATTTTCAAGCTGTCCGTGCCTGGCAAGAGATGTTCGGATTACACGAGCCTTGCTACTTCAATACCTGTCTTTACGGATGAAAAATATACACCCAAAGCAGTTGAAAGAGTCGAAATTTTAGACTTCGGAGACGAAGGATTTTTGCTGAATAATTTGTTAACGGCAGAAGAATGTCGTCATATTATAAACGAAGGAGAAAAAGTTGGATTCAGTCCCATAGATACTGGAAGTTTGGACTACAGGAGCTCCGAAAGGTATTGATTAGAATGTTACAATGTATTATGGATGTATGCCGAGTTGCCGACTAGAATTTCGATTGTGTGATAAATTGGCTGTATATGGGTTTCCGAACTATTTAATTAATATTTCTTCTGTCTTATATTCACTATTCATAAAGAAGTACATGGGGCTACGGAAGCCATGTAGTGCCATGCTGAACTTATGCAACCTAATGGTATTATAGATTTAAATAGATACAGCTGTGCATCTTTCTCGAAATCAATGTTTCCTCGCTTCCGTAGGAAGGCTGTAAAAATGGTACCCTACTTCTAGTCAATGTAAAACTATTACAAAAATAACATAACTTAAAATTTACAAAAAATGCAAATAATTTTACATGAGTGCATGGGCTGATAACATACTGAAGATGCATGACGTAACTATATTTATTTCTCGATATAAAAATACAATAATTTAGTCACCCTGTGTCAGTGTTTTTCCTAGGGAAAAGTTCGAATCCCGGCAGAGGCAAGCAAAATTGTCCTTCTCTGCAATAAAAACATACAAATTTGTAGCATTATTTGGGGAAAAAAAGAGTAGCCTATTACAGAAACTAATTTAAAACATGATTTGATAGGATACTGTTGCGCTGTCCCGATCTTTCCACTCTTCTATTCTCTCGAGTTCAGCCTTACCTGGAGGAAATATCTATAGATGGAGATCCAGCCAAACAACATATACAGGGGATGGAGACCGCTCTGAGGGGAACCTGGACACCTATTGGACTAAACGAGGTTTATATGATGAGTTTTTTTTTTTTGCTGTGCTTGCATTACTTACGAGTATTGCGGTACTAGTATAAAAAGTTGAGGAATAGTCAGGGATCATATTTTTACATTTGCTTTATTTTTGCTCTTGGTAATGCAAAAAGTTTGACAAAAAATTTACTGTTTTCGAATTGTTTGTTTTTATATTTAAATTGTAAAATGCGTGCCTTAGATATTAATTTGTATTGGCAGGCAGAAAGGTTAACGTGATTATTTCACCAGAACTGACTAGCTGCTGACTATCATCACAAACCCATTAGCAAAAGGCCAACAGATCAAGTGTATGATCGGTGGGGGTTGTGTATTTGATCTGAACAGTAGACATCGAGAACAAACGTTTTCCCAAACCCAGTTACTTTTCCTCTTACAAGCAAAACATAATTTTAAAAAATGAACATAAGACTGTTAAATGAGTGTTTCTGCTTTACAATAATAGCGACAGCCACACAAAATATGGATTAATTGTATTTACCCACGCCCTTACTAATTTTCTTACACCAAAAATATATTTCTGTAAAGTCAACCACGCTCTGAAAATGTTGTCTTCCGCGGCATGCCAAGGAAATTGGTATTCATATGGATGGAATATGTTCACCTCACAATTATAATTTCAATATGCAATACGTAATATGCAATCTTTAAGCAATGTTTCTAAAAAAAAAACAGCTTGCAGTTTTTTTAGATTGATTTTGGTTTTCAAGATATTAAGCAAAGATTTTTTTACGGGCGAATTTTTATTTTTAAATATGTTTTTGTCAATCGCGCAAAAAATCATATGACGGTATTTTATTTTAAATAATCGACAATAAATAGTTCCTTTTTTAAAATTATTTTCCCTTTAGAAATAACCGCCAATTAAAGCCACGAGAAGATAAGGGTCGCATTGTTTACTTCTCACAGTTGAACATTCTTCGTTTGATTTCTTTGCAGATTTGGAGGCTCTGTAGATATTACCCGGGAGGCCATTTTGCGCCACATTTTGACGGCCATTTTGTTCACAGTGTCACTGAGCGGTCTCTGAAAACGTTCATGATTTATTTAAACGCAGATTTCAGTGGAGGCACAACAAATTTTGTTGATGAACAACAGCGCCTTTTCAAGGTACCTTTCACGTTTCACTTTCACATTGATTCAAAAACCTCACTGGGCTTAAGACAATTTTCAATACATAAAGTATCCATGAATGAACTTCTGATAAAGTATATATCTTTATATGTTTTTAGTTTAGGGGTGTATTGTGTTAACTGCAGGCCTGCAAAGTATAGGCATCTATATAGATTTATAAAAATGAATCACACCGGCAGTAGGATGTTGATTAATCAAGACCTATTATTCCTCTCATGTTCTGAATAAACTCTCAACGACAAATTTCTGAATAGATCTTAATCTCGAGTTGTTACGGGTAACTTACAGGCATGTCGAGAGTACGTTCTGTTCAACGGTCCACAATTTACATGGTATAAAGAATATGTTAGAACTATATAGCTAACACGATTCGGCGTAGGTTCCGTACCATGCCATACTTTACAAACGTACACAAATACACCCAAGGCAGTATACAGACATCGTTTTAAAATCCCCACGTGCTTTCCAACATTTCGAATGCATTATTGCTTTCTATTGTTTACGCCACAGGATGATGGTGGAAAGTATCGTGCTGAAGAAAAGAATATATTGTGTCGCTTACAGCCATTGGAAGGTCAAGCTATTATATTCAATCACCATCGGCTACATGAAGGCGGCAAGCTTCTGTAAGAACTGACTTTCTGCATGCATTGGATTTATCTTTAAATTGTTAAATTTGTGGCAGTTATTTTTTTACCGACAGGCTTTATAATTATCCTTGACTTAAAGTAACTAAATTTAAAAATGATTTATGTCTCGCGACAATTCGACCACATGTAAAAATAAATACTACTTGCTCTGCATGACCGACCTGATCCAAGGCTATATTCTTATTTTTGTCATTTTTATGTACTGTAAATAATGTATACCTGTAGATTAAGACAAGTGTATCAGTTTATTTATGGTTTGTTAACATTTTGTTTATAGTCATATAACAAAATGATTAGAAAGGTAAATAAATCTCCCCATATTATTGTGCAGGCGGTAATTAAAGGGAGTTGCATGTTGCCCTGGTGCCTGTTAAGTAGCCGATGTGTTTGTGATGTCTTCTTGTTGCGTCCTGTGCTGTTCTTGTCTTGTCTCTGTGCGTTGCCTGTGACGTCCACCTGCATGTGGTTTCCCCCACTAACACGCCGTCATTGGAGTGGAATAGCATTTAGCAGGGTGTAAAAGAATCCAGCAATCATCGGTCTATAACCAGCAAGTATAAAGGTTTCGATTCCGCGTGTAACTGTGTAAAACCCAGATCAATATGGCCATAACTGTATAGTGAATCGTTGTTTCTTAAAGGGATGGAGTGAAGTATATTTTGAGAACAGATTTGATGTATAAGCGATCTGGCGGTGAGCCATTCACTGAAGCACAGGAGCGGGCGATTCTTCTATTCCAAGATGCTGAAAGATTCGAGGTACTTTAACATGCATGCATCACAAATGATGATTTTTTTTTTTTTGACAGACAAACATCCAAATTCGTGGATATTCATTGAAGTTTCTTTGAAATCCTTCCTCAAAGATTTGAATTTGACTTCATCAGTTACACAAGTAACAAATATACCGAGGAAGTTGCAAAACCACAGGTCTTCTATACAGAACCAAGGGTTTATTTTAAAGAATAACATTTAACATTGATCTTGTGTTTTCCTAAAGACATTAGAAGAAAACTTTACAATGGTGATATATATAGTCTACCGCATAACGTCATGCAAATAAACACTAAGCTCCCTTGATTAAAGGTCGGCGGTCGAGTGGCTCAGTGGTTAGTGAGTGCGCTTACTAATCTTACTTCCATGTACCGTTTACGGGATCGAGTCCGTCTATCAGGTATATGAGTGAGACACACGATGTGGCTCCGGCAATCGCAGGAGTGGTATTTACGAGGTTTCTTCTCGGTTTTCCGCCGCAATTAGGCAAGAACACGGTGTGAAGTGGACAATCCTTCGTCATACAAGTGAACTACGTTTAAACTCAATGAAACAAAGAAAGGAATAAACAAACCCTTCATTATAGATGCCAGTGTGAATTGAGCTATCAGCGGCACTGTTTGGGATGCTTTTTATTATGTCTTGGGGGTGTCCTGTCT
>JAVFBX010243436.1:0-10326 GCA_034783855.1 Mopalia kennerleyi | reverse complement strand
TACTGATCGACCTATATAAGTTACGACACCAGACCTCAGCTGTACAGGGAAACAACGCCCAAACTTTATATATACGGATTTTATGCGCTGTACTACTAACTAATGAACTATGCAATGCATTTGAGAAAGCTGCACCATAATCGCAAGTGGACCCCCTCCATCACAACGGTTTGTTGTGATGGAGTCTGCGTTATTACACCTGGAAGCTTAACACTCTCTATAGAGCACATTATATTCACCCCCTATGACACAATAAAATAAATCAACTTAAACTCATATGGTCATCCAAAAACCTGTTGGCAACCAGAGACTAGAACAGGCAATATAATAATTATGTGGCAGGAAATATTGCAATAGTTCACCCCAACTCCAACCCACACCCTTCTGCCGAAAGCAAAGCAAAGAAAATATAAAAAATTAAAAGAAAATGGCAAAAAACCCAAGCAAAACAATACAAAAAACACCAACAAAAAGCAAAACGCATTAACACATAGATTTGTATATTGATACATGTATCTACATCGAAGCCGCTTTTTGGGGTTAGCCTGTAGGTCTATTTTATGTTTGCTTAACCCGTTGTAGATGTTTGATTGACCCGTTTTTTGTTCACATGTCACATGGACTGGATGGTGTACAAAAACGAAGCTATAGACAGCTAGGTAAAGTTTCAGAAGTCCACACAACTCTAATACTGTGACCGATTGTCAGCATCACGTCTCTGGTGACTTTGTAGCCTAACAGTAGGCGCTAAAGAAGCGATTACAGCCCTTCTGACAATATACGGTTAGCCGTACGACCATTGATGAGAGATTTAGAATGAACGGATCTTTTCTGTGGTGTTATCTACGAAACTATAGTTAACATTCCAAGTAGAGACACACGGTTTTTCAATTGAAACACCCATTGGCAACGCTTTTATTTCGTGGAATATAAAGAATGCTTTAATCCGGTGGAGATCCAGTTGTTCTTTGTTATTCCTGATTCCGAACAGCAGTATTGTATGTATATAGTAACGGCACAAAAAATACGAGAATGTTCAAACACGGGGACTTTATCCCCCAAATGAACAAATATCATTGCATTCAATGCATCATTACTTTGATCTGGGACTGAGTATAGATACTCTATACTGAGTCCCAGCTTTGATATACACAACGACCTCTCGAAGAATTCGTTTCTATCTGAGTTATCACTAATCTCTAAATGCTCTAACATTTAGTTATTGGCAATGAAAACATGAAATCATAATATTTTTACAAAAAAAGGATACAGAATAATAACAAACAATGAAAAGAATAAATCTTCCCTCACAATAGAAAAATAAATAAATAAATAAAAGAATCATTTTTTGTATCAAAATAAATAAATAAATAAATTTTAAAGGGACATAATTATAGGCAGACTTGAAGACTTGAAAATTACATTTTCCTGAGATATACTACCAATGTGACCGAGTTTGGTAAATGCGTGGTATTTTATATTTAGAGCAACGTAATAGTATGGACATGCTGTAACATGCATTATGACATGTGCAGACTAGATCTAGAAGTTTGGAAATCAAATATTTCACGTAGGCGAAAGTGGTCAAATGCATTAAGATTGTCAATTCAGATGTACTTGAGTTCTCAAGAAAATACACTTTGTGGTCAATGCGTAATTGAAATCTCTCAATTTACAGCATATACTTTATTTACATATGTCATAAATGACGAGTTGTACCAGTTCTTTTTTTTTGTGGAAACTCTGAAAGGTATTCACATGTTCGGGTTGTTGTGTCGCGTTCAATGACAATTCTGTATTGTGACTGAGGTATCAATGTTTATCTTTGATAAATCTGCCCAAAAACAACCCAAGCCCCCGCACCTATCCGTTTTCTGTGTCTACGTGTGGGGGATCTGGTAAATATTGAGGCCTATTACTCAATGAGTTTCGTTTTACTTCATTAAAATTTTGACAATCCATATTGTGAGAAAATATAAACAATTGAGTATTCGTCAATATTCGCCGCTGTTATCTTCATGCCTATAGTTAACGACCAATTAAGCTGGGGAATTGTGTATTACAGCGGTTGAATAGCATTTGTTGAATCAGGTCATATAAGTCAAAACATCTTTTGCTTACTTTATTTTAATTAGATTAATGAGATTAATCATTGATAAAAATCGTAAAATAGTAAGAAATAGTGATTAGCATTTGTGTGTCTTTTTAGTTGACCGCCATTTAGACAGCATTGTGCCCTGAATGCTGTTATTCTACGTTCTTATTCTTACTTAATGAATCCATAATATTCTCGGAATGATTTGGTCTCGGTCAACAGCGACTCGTCAGGACTTCTGGAATAATGATACAAGTTATAGAATTCCAATACTACATCATTTCCTCGATTTGCGTGGATGTTAAAGCGATTTTTCTCCATCGTTGTAGTGGATAGTAGCATTTGGTTACGACAATGTCTGTTTGTTGTCAAAGTCGATCAAATTGCAGGGAATATGTGGATTGCTTAAATAACTAAATAATACGTCTTTAACTAAAACATGTTCATTTTGAGGTCAGGTACCTATATATTGTTTTAAAAAGACCTTCGTAGTTTTGTGACATATTTTATGTATTAGGCCGGGATGCGTTTTTGTTCCTCTTCCTTTGCAGCTGATCGTTTGTGACGTAATATGCATCAAGTGACATTGTAGTCACTGTTTTGCTCCTAATAAAATTACTTTCCCCTGGAATTACATGTGGGTGTAGTAAGTCAGTCTTTACTCCAACATATGAGGCCTACATATCTGAGACATACCTACTTCACCAAAGAGCAAACAAACTCTTGATCATGTAAGCTATAGTAGTAGATCCTACCTGGTGTATTTTTTTTGTTAAAAGTCTTTGTCAGTGAAAGGCAAATATTTGCACATCTACTAGGGCAGCCTGACGCCCAAACATAGAACAGAGTAGATAGAAACAGACATATGATAAAAGTATATATCTGATCAAGCTCTACTATGTTTATTACGACAAAGTCTAGATAGCTACTTAATCCACGACAGTAAATACTTCACCGTCGTCTGAATTAAAACAATAAATCAAAAGAACTTTCAAATATTCGTAATGAAGACCTGAAGCGGGCCTCCGTTTTTATCCGAAATTTCAGTAGTGTTATGAACCGATATATTTTTACATAAAAATTGTGTTAAGTTCTCTTTATTTTAAACTCCCGTATATTGAAATGTGCTAATATGCAACAGGTATAAAACGCGTGAACGCATATATCCAATTTCGGCATGTTTGAGTCAATGATTTCAAGTCTGTTTGACAGGTATAGGTGGCAATACTGTCAGATCCTCTTCTGTAGCTAGATTACATAGTTTAGTTCATAGTAGAAGTAAATTTTCAGACAGTTATGTCAAATAAAGGACCCGATTCAAGTCCATCCGAACTCCTAGTTAAACTTCAAACCATAGCTCCAGGTATCCGATTGATGAAACAAGGACCACAGTTACAGTATAGTGTTGACCGTGTTAGTTAAAGGTATCGTGTGTGACCTCCGATGGGGCCATTCAGTGTTTTCTGGTTTTTACATTTATAAATATTTTACTTCATTCCGATTCCCTTGAGATGAATGTTTTGCACCGAGAACAAATATAAATGGTTGCTTCGTGTTAAGAAAAATGCTATTAACAGAGCTGACAAGAATATGTTACGTAGGTCTACCTTGTGGAGATTGTAGATGGACACTTGCTTCCCTAAACCTGTATAATATCGCAGAGCAAAGGATGACATGCCCTTTTCGCAAAAGCTGATAGTAAGGAGATATTTATTCCTCAAATATTTGTATTTCGTTAAATCCGTTAAGGATTACTTCTTTTTATCCTGTGGGAAACAGGTCTCCCTTGCTTTGTAAGTTTGCTCGTCTTCGTTTTCCTAATGTTACAGTTACTTAAATGCTAACAGTAAAACTCGTGAGCCACAAATAATACAAAATCTGGATCCAGGCTATTTGAGCCCATATATAATGTCGTCGGCGTGTAACTGTTGATATTAGAGGCCTGCTCTCCAAATTCATAGCCAATTGTGGCATCACTATCATTCCACAACATATATTCAACGTTTCACCTCTTTATCGTTGTTTCCTTTCGGGATAAACTTTCCAAACATCTCTAGTTCATGATGTTTTAGCAGAACAAACAGACCTGAAATAAAATATAGAATTCTTAGCAACATTCCGCAATAACCAGGAGGTGAAAAGGTCCGGACTCGAGACCCAGGGGAGGCATGCGATTGGTTCTTTTCTTGCATTTTAAACACATAATCAAAATAGTACATTGAAAGTTTTTTTAAAAAGTATATAAAGTACCCCCCTCCCCCCAAACACAAACAAGGCCCCCCTGCCCCTCTTATGGCCTACAAGACACTGTGCATACATTTAATTATGTACGGCTGAAATCTAACGTTATACTGAACTTGTTTGACTACTTGGCATTTTGAAAAGACATATTCACGTTTAACCTGTCTCCTGTCCACTCCTTAAGGGTAAACGGTGCAACGTTATACAATAATGTAGTTTTTACGGACTCTTTATTTAACGATTGTAAAGTACGTGTCGGAAAACAATTGCCAAGGATTACATAAGACATGTAAGTTATTAGGGTACATTCAACACTGAGGATAGAAAGTAATAAACTGACATTGTTTCCTTTTTAGAAACCCTCTGCAAAACTCATGTCAATCATCATCAGCCACATACTAAATGTATCTGAACTTTGAAAACAAAAAAGGGTAAGGGGGACCGACCCCTACGCTCCTTATTCTATGAACTCCCTTTCACTACGGCGTATCCATGTTTTTTACACAATACATCAATGATGTAAAGGGGAGATCAAGCATACAATACATCAATGATGTAAAGGGGAGATCAAGCATAAAAAGAAGTGGATTTCTTGTTGTATGAAGAAATAAGGTTTTAAACTAAATGCAGCATGGGACAGAGGCTTTATAAGGCTGATTAGTCCCACAAGTATACTTCCTGGTCAACAGAGTTTACTTCAAAGTCCAAAACCGAGGTTATAGTTTTGAGATCTGTGATTAGCTAAAGTCTATCTCGGGGCAAGGTACGAATCGCTTCTAACAGCTAACTCGACGAGTTTGCAGATATATTCAAAGAATTTTCAAGTTGCGCATATATTTTTATATCCCCCTTTCGGTTTGATTTAGAAAAGTTACACACACAACTCCTTAATTGAAACATTCGACTCGATAAGATCCAGAAAATGTTTTATAACGGGCACCTGAGAGAACAGCTCAGGTGAGTACCACCTCAACAGTTTCATCTCACTTACTGTGATTTAAGTTTATTCGGAGTTGTATAACCTCTGTCTTATACCAATTTAATTTTTGCCAAAAAATCTTGCAGAAATTGTATCTTTGGATCATATGAATATAAGTATGGTTTTGATATGCCGGGAATATCGTAGATAATACAAGATGTGTATATTACTAATCTAAAAGGAAAAGTTACATTTATAATAGTAAACATGTATCTTAATAATGATATTTACACGGCTACCATTCTGTACGGACACCAGCCTTAGTAGGACAAACTTCCAATTCTAAACATTTTCCCAGTTTAATGATGCTCCTATGGAGTAGGGCAATCAACACAACCCTTCAAACAATCGGGTTCCCATCGGGTTCCCATCAGTCGATCATCATCATAAGCATGGGTTGCCATCAGTCGATCATCATCATAAGCATGGGTTGCCATCAGTTGATCATCATCATAAGCATGGGTTGCCATCAGTCGATCGTCATCATAAGCATGGGTTGCCATCAGTCGATCGTCATCATAAGCATGGGTTGCCATCAGGACACGCGTTATAGATGAAACTTTGCCCAAGGTTTGTTCAGGCGCACGTAGATTGAACGAAACATTTAATTAAATCTTTCAATCAATACCTATATGGTTTTACCTTCCTTAAGACACCATTTAGCCAAATATTAACCTTCTTTAAATCACCACTCATAACCATTATGGGAGAGTTTGGCTCAACCTTATTGAAATTACCGTAAAGAGAACTGTTATATCTATCTTATGTAAGTCTCGATTAAGGAAATGTAATTTCTCTTTCTCGTAAGTCACCACTAAGGAACATGTTGTTTTTAGCTCCTGTAAGTCACCTTTAAGGAAAGTGTTAATTTTTTACCTTCTGTAACAGAAATGTGGGTTTTAGATTCTTGAGATCACCATTCAATAAAAAAGTTTTTTATTAGGGACAATGTCGATTAGTCCCCTTTAATGGGAAAGGGGACTTTGAGACACCATGAAGGGAATTTTTACCGTCTGTAAATCAGCATGCATGCGGGTTCGTTTCTGCTAGTCACCAATACGGGAATAAGTCTTTAATTTCTGTAAGTCACCTTTAAGAAAGTTCTGTAAACAATCAGTAGGTCAGCATTAACGGAAAGGTGGCAATTTCCTTCTGGAAGCCATCATTAAACAAAAGATAGGTTCAACTTTCTGTATGTCACTATTAAGAACAAGATGGCTTTACCTTCTTTTAACCACCGTTAATGAAAGGTGGACTTCACCTTGTCCAGGTCAGCTTTAAGAACAGGATAGATTTGTCCTTCTTTAAGTCACTTTTAAGGAAAAAATGAATTTCACCTTCTTTAAGTCACCTTTCAGAACAAGATGGCTTTACCTTCTTATAGTCGCCTTTGTAGAAAATATGGAATTCAAGTTTTTTAAGTCCCCATTAAGGAAAAAATAGAGTTAACCTTCTGTAAGTCACTCTTTAGGATGGATTTACTTTCTTTTAGCCATGCACCAATAAGGGAAATATAGATTTTTAGATTTTGCCTTCTTTAAATCACCATCAAGGAAACTACAGATGTGCCTTCTTTAAATCACCATCAAGGAAACTACAGATGTGCCTTCTTTAAATCACCATTAAGGAAATATAGATTTTCTGTCACACAAACTAACACACAAACAATGTTTCACAATGAACGGAGGTACAATATTCACTACAGGTCATTATGAGAGAGGGCTGGGGTAAAGGGGGTGGGGGACATGACAGGCGAGGAATGAACATCAAAGAGGTAATGGAAGTTCAGTAGAAGCGTAAGGTGAGTCACGATGGTCAGTGGGTCATCAAAATAAGAAGGCTGCTGACTCTAACATTACCATGTGCGTTTCCAGAGAGGTCATGCTTTGCTAAATAGGTCTATTTAGATTGAAGTCAGTAGTAAATATATACATTGGAAAACAACACTATCGAATTAGGTGAGTAATACCGTATAACGACAGCTGCTATCATGTATATACCCTGCTGCACTATGATAATAGCGCTTCAATACGTTTTATCCTCAAATATCGATTTTAGAAGGATTATTTAAATTTGTTACTTATCTATCTGATGGTGAAGGTGCTAGCCTAATAAAATAACTTATCTTTCCGGTAACCAAGGTGACCATTGATTTTTAGCAACAGGTTTAAATTAAAATTGTCCATTGGAATGCAGTATTGGTATTTTCCCTAATAACAATGACCTGGTGTGTATGTGTTATGTTAGCGGTTGTCGTTAAAAAAATAAAGCGACAGGCTGGGATGCTTCTGTGTCAACAAGTTGTTCAGGGATTCGCTAAAACTGTCTCTGTTACAAACTTTGATTGTATCGGGGATGTATTGATTCCATCCCATACGTCTGGTTAGATAAGAAGGTTTTGTATTTGATGGTTAATACACATCCCTATTCGATTGTTTATCTAGATGTTCTCCGTCGATTCATTAATTTCGATGTATTTCATATAGAATTTTTACTCGGGACAGCATGCTGGCGCTCAGTTCGTTGAGTGCACAACCCCCCTGGCTGCTGGTATGCAATGTGTCGTCTTAAAAGCCAATTCCTTTTTTGGCGTTGCAAGTTACATTGATAGAAGTATGTAATCTCTCCATATGTTGCCCGTTTAAGCGATGCGAACCATTTACAAACCCTAAGCTAATATCTGCAAAGTGGCGACGTGACGTATCGTTACCACGCATCACAGACAAGGTTTCCTGCGCGGTATCATTGGTAATTCATAAGCTCATGTGATATCGGAAATAAGCACTACAGATTGAAAACGATAAGATCCAAACATCAAATACAAGGCAAATCTCAAACGTAACTAAAACATGAAAGAAAAAACCCCCCATCAAATATGCACAACAAAACAAAACAGAGAAAGTATGAATAGCCGAATACAAGGTCTGCATCACCACGTGACTCAGGTCGAGTGGTGTTAGTGAACACCCCAGGAAAACACATTAGAAAGATAACAGCCACATATGGTACACTTAATGTAACAACAACCTGATTTGGAAAATGGGGAAAAACTAGATATACATTGACTGTCAAATGCATATATATAAGAAGGAAACGCATGTTGTTCATGTATTTATATTGTTTGAAACACTAAACTGGGAATACTTTCTATTATAAAAAAAAAAGGTAATCCGATTTCTACAGGGAGCTGGGAACATTGAAACAAACCGTGTTTTATACAATAAACTTATCTATTATGCAAATTCGCAAAATGGACATTAGTACCGTCAGAAGTCTGTCAAGCAGAAGTATGAAACCAGCCATTACCCAGTCTCTACAGTATCGGACCAGACCAGCGCTGATTGTTGAAAAAGTGCCCTCTAGCGAGACGTAGGGAAAATTCGTAGGACATGGATAAGGTGTGTTTTCATGGGTAGATCATGCTTATGCTAATTCTACCGCTTTTTAAATGTTATATTTTACCCGTATATAAAGCGTCATTGGATTCTGACATTCAAACTGCGCGAAACGAATAAAATCCCCCATTTCTTGCGCACTGAGTCATATGGCACTATGAAAGTCCACTGAGAGTCACAATGCCATTGAGGCTGGGTATTGGCTGGTTTCATACTTCTGTTTGATAGATTTCTGATACCGTTTATCAAAATAAATCTAAAACACTGAATGGTTAACTTAAATGTCTTAGAACTATTTGCCATAATGATTCAAAGATAGTATACAACCTAAGAGAAAGAAAGTTACAAAGGTCATGCAATTCATGCGGGGAGTTATTCAAGAAGTAAAGTATAGACAGTCATAACCAACTGGTAAATGCGACTGTAATTTGGTTACAAACAGAGAACACAAGCTGACTTTTAAAGTGTTCAACCAATGCTCTAATATGTGTTTAACTCTACAATAATCGAATAATTTCAGAGGAAAACAGCCGTTTTTTTCGACTGTTAGTTTCCAAGGATTATTTAGTATTGTTTTAAATTGTATATTTATTCAGTATCAAGACAATGTCAGCAAATCGTATGGACAGTAAGGCGAGCTGACATATTGACCCCAAGCCACTACATCGTATATAAACCAAGTGCGAATTTACTTTGATCAGTGAAACAACATTTTAACACACAGTAAAAAGGTGTTAAGTGGTACCGTGTTTACACAAAAGAGCATGCGTTAGAATAAAACCAAAAAAATACAGAAAACAAACTTGCTAAAACTAGTTTCACACCTATTTAGATGTTCCGTTCCAAAACTGTTAAATATTTGTCTATAAATCTCGCTTTAAGATCGTGCGAACTGATCAGTTGACCTTGTCGGCTTTCGGTTGACCTGAATTATTTATAGATCAGCCTAAATACATGTTAAAATAATTCTGTATTAAAAGAACCAGTATAATTTGTTCTCAAATGTGGTACTAAAACTATGAATAGCCCAACAAAACAAAACTGTGTTCAAAATTTGAATGATTCGAAATTCAAAAGATCTACCTGACCTTTGTAAAGGTAAAGCGATGGCATATGTGCGACATTCCAGTGACCCTTATTAAAAACAATGCGTCTAAAATCACTGACCCGTTTCAAGAACGAATCATAATAAACATGTGTGCGATATGTCAGTGTGAATGCCGTTGACCTCGCCCATCTCATTAACCTAACACTAATACATGACACATTTGCCCCTCTTTTAACAACAAATATCGCGTTATTTAAAGAAAAAATACACATTTTAATGCAAAAACACTTGCAAAAATCTCTGTAAATGTAAATAATGACTTCGTAAACCAGACAGAAACAATAAAATCATGAGCGTCTATGACCAGGACATACCAGGCGTAACACATGTGTTCCTAGTGTGGATAACTCGAGCTATAATATTGAGGAACTAGGACATCAGCTCGTGTATGTCTGTATAACATCGCCAATTATTAAATAAATAGTCACTTAAATCATTTCACAATCATACTTTGCCAATTAATAAGAGACCCACTATTGTTTTTTTGCGAATTGCAGTAAACTTTGCA
>JAVFBX010243425.1:0-10326 GCA_034783855.1 Mopalia kennerleyi | reverse complement strand
GTTCTGGACAAACAAAGAACAGCTTCTGTGGTTACCTGTATGTCACTCTATCTGACTTCTGTCTGGCACAGTTATCTTACATGTACCTGCCTGAATATATATTTTTTACATTCTTAGTTCACCAGGGGTTTAGCAAGAAATCAAAAGTATGGTGTCCAAACTGGCCATTTTTCTTTACTTCTGAAGTAACTGGGTGTCCAATTTTGTACAGTTTTCCTATCTCCTGCATGTTAAAATTTCTGAAAACAGGCCGGGTGTCCAAATGAGACAATTGTTCAATTCAGGGTGTCCAAATAGTGGGTAGAGACCCCTTGTTGTACATCGGAATCCCCGAGCAAAGTTGTAGGCTAATATATGAGTTAATATGTGAGTGCAGAAGTTCTATAAGGATCGGATGATAAAACACAAATGGATCCGATGGTAGAACATAAAGTTTTTCACCGTGACCTTGGATTCGGTCTAAGTTCTTATCACTTGATATAACATTTTATTACGGAAATGATTGTGTCCACTTGACATGCACAAGAACTATAATGTTCTTATAGTAAAATAACAGAAAAATTATAGGAGACAAAAAGATAAGAAATATGATGAGTATAGGAATAATTACTATGATATTATAAGGGTCTATATTATACATGTATCAGGGGCATGCCAGTGAGAAACTGATCTTGCACAAAACAAAGTGGAATTTTTTAAATTTACTCATCTATGTACTTTATGTCCAGGCCTGTGCTGCAATCTTTTTTTTCTTCAAATATAGATGAAGACTGCAGGCGTATAAATCGGTCCTCCTAAATTAAACGTCTGGAGTTTAACACTGCATATTTAAGAAAATTATAACTTTCCATGAAGAAAGACCATTTAGACCACATACATAAATCGTACAGTCACAGACAATTGGATACATGGAAACACAAAGCTCATCTGCATTGCACTTCAGTGAATGGGGAGATATATATTAAGCAGAATGTTTCCCTGACTGTTCTCAATGATTATAGGACTGTCCCATACAGGAGAAACCTGGGAGACTGGTACTAAACTACCTTTACACAGTTACATAAAGCTCTTTACAATCCCCTTTCCTTTAGGGTAAATGTGACCTATATCAGCCTTGATAAAACAAAGCGAAAATCTTGCATGTTTTCTTTAATCATCTTGATGTGCCTAATTAATAGCCTAGCAGACTACAAAAAAAACAACGTATAATCTAATCTCACATAAGAAAGCTAGATATCACGATAATAGAAGAGAGAATGTCTACATTTACATGTTAATATGCTTCAATGCTAGTTTAGAGTCTTTAATTCAGACATATCTATGTTACATCATGCAGAGGCCTTAACAGAATGGGACAGCTTTTCTATGTCACAATGGCTGTCTCACAATAGACGACTTTATTCCCACAAAACTCAACAAGCCATCAATAATCTGACATGAACAATGGTAAATAAAGACATCACTTTCACCGACAACAGCAATGGCATGGAGGATAAGCAAGGTTAATGTTGTGACACCTGTTATTGACACGCCCCAAAAAACTCTTCTCAAGTACATACTATCATATGTAATTAATTGTTTGATTGTGGTTTTACACCATATTTAGGGATGTGCTTAGCTCTGAGAGCACCAGTAGTATCTCCAATAGCCTGATATTTAGTTTATGGACGTGTTTAAAGACTTATATAGTACGTATTAGTTTTTTTAATCATTTAACATTCATTATCCAAGACAAGCTATATTGTATGCATGATGGACACAAGACGAAGTGGTTGACTTAGGCAAGGAGTCTATAGACTACAGAAATGTCTGAATAAAAGAGACCCTGAAATTGTGAGAAGAGTTAATCAGCTAATTGTATATATCCAAAATGTCAGCAATCAGCATGATTAAAGGTTAAACAGTGCCATTAATAATAATGTTGTCACAATCCAAAAATCCTGAACGGGACTGAATATTAACTAAGATATTTTTAAAATATGTTGTCAAAGTAAAATATAGGACTCAAACGAGCAATCTTCTCCAATTAACTGGTGATCCGATTAAATTTGATTACATAGTCTTGGAGCCACTTTTACAAAATGACAATAAAATATTTACATAATTAGTTAGACTTTATGGGTTTTCAATTTACTGATACCCAATGTTATGGTGTTTTTAAATCTAAAACGGTCCTGGTAACTGCACTGAAACGTTGAAGATGAAAATCCATAAAGTCCTACTTATTATGTTATCATCCCAGCTTCTAAATGTTACTTAAACAAATACAATCTTGTAATATATTTTTATGCCTATAGTTAGACAGGACAACATTTTGTGAAATTGACCCATGGTCATAAGTCACCAGCATTAGTTCACTAAGAAAAATCACTACTGATAGAATAAGTAGTGATAAGGAATCGTTATTCCTTTTTCAAATTACTAGTACTGTTTTTGTCCCCACATTAAACTGCTATGACTATTTCATATCACAGCTTTATCAATAATGCCCAATACCTTCATCGCTAATCACACTCCTATCTTTATTACATAGAGAATAGGATATGAAAAACATGAATACAAGAGATGAATACAAAGTGTCTATTATATAGAGTATTTGGGGGAAGTAAAAATATTGACTTGCTCTTTATATGATATTCCTCAGACAAACTGTCCAGAATAATAGCCCTGTTGAGTTCATTTACCACATGACTTAATGAAAGTGGCATAAAATAGTCAGATAATGTATGAAGCTGTCGTAGGTCAAGGGTGCATTCTGTATCAATGTCACACCTTTCTTCAGGTTAAGCAACACACACAAAGAACACCTTGTAAACTGGAGGTCGCTATACCGACGGTGATACAGTGGACAATGTAATTACAGTCTTAATGAACAATGCAAAGCGTGACTTTGGTTGCATTTCACAGCGGTCACAGTTCATATATACTTTAAGTCTAGTCCTGTTTTCTTACCAAAATACATTACCCCAACATGATGCACATGCACATGAAGTGATGGAGCAAACAATACTATTACAGTGACAAAGAACTATGATGAGAAGCATGGCATATATTTGATTGGGGTTTAACACCAGACTTGAGGTTATGTCACTAGTATCACAGCGTGCCAGCTGAATGGGTGAAGGAAACCATCCTCGATATCACTGGCAATAAACAAAGACAAGACGGGACAAATACAGGACAATCACAGGACGCAATACAAAGACAGTACAAACAGATGGGCTTCCGGTTCCCCTTTATCCCTTAGATCACCAGGCCAACAGGAAGCTCCCTCCACCCCCACCCCTTATAGGGAACATTTAAATCTCCTGCTACTACAACTGATCAGTAGTCTTCTCCTGTCCTCCCGAACACATTCAAAGTGTGTCTGTTTTATTGGGATTTGAGCGCAATGAGTGAAGGAATCCACCCTCCACATCACTAACAAGACAGGACAACCACAAGACAATACAAAATGAAGGTCAGTTTTGTGTAGCATTGCTCCGTAGCTCTGAGAGCACCATGTCAAAATGAAGCTCCTTTCAAAAAGCAAAAAGCAACAATCCACATAAAATCCCCATGGTTTGTTAAATCATAAACATATTGTATTGAATTTTTAAGTTTTTCTAATTTCTCACTAAATGGAGTTGCCTAATATTAATCATCAGGGGTGGTCACCGCCATTCAGTGGGCAAGCTTGCAGGCTGCATACAAGTGAATTTATAACAATGAAACAAATCAAATACCAATTAGGTTTTAATTAATTCAGAGTAACTTTATAGGTTGGAGGTAAATAGTGAAGGACAAGCAGACAACTTAATTAGAGGCGGTGACCATGAAAATCAACAGCTGGTCCCATTCCACAACCAAACTGAACGTATCTCAAAACATTTTTTCATTTTCAAGATTATATAAAAGTCTTTCTTGCAGATTTGCAACGTAAAAAATTATAGGACAGAGGGATTTATTTGGTATTGAAGTGTAACATAATATTTTCCAACTTAAAACAAGATACATCTTTGTTGTACCAGGAGGATATGTCCCAGATAAGTTTGTGTGCACAATGTGTAGTATGTGTGTGTGTGATTAGAAGCAGTAAGTATAGCATTACACTGTCAGACATCCATTACTGCATTAGTTTACAACTCTGGGAACCCAATCACCTGTTGGTTCCACCGACGTGAGGTCATCAATGATAGGTGTCAATTACACAATAATCTGTCCCACTAAGGGTGGTAGGGAAATCAGATAGCTTACTGCTGGATAGCCTTACCTCTTCTTAGAAAGACTAGCATGCCTGAGATGACACACACCTGCACAGGTTACACTGGTGGATCTATACTAATTCTTTAAACTTGTGACAAGTTGTACCATGATTGTTTGTTTGATAAGGGTTTAATGCTGTACTTAAGATTTCTACAATGAAAAATTTCCAGGTTTATCTTAGAATTAACAATATAAATGATAAGTTTTACTTTATGTGCATTAGGCATGGTTTGTATCGATATCAATATATAAGCTTAGTGCTGTTTTTAAAGTTTGTCTATACAATACCATGTAGGCAAATTCAGTATCCATACAACAATTACCAGCGTGTTAGAATGATTATAAATGTACCACTCGTTACAAAAATTAAAAGCAATCCGCTAAAATAACGCATCATATGGACATCAGAACATGTTCACCTCGGCTCCATGAGAGAACACAGATAATGTACATGTGACTAAGCACAAATACAAACTTAATTTGGGTACGAAAACATTGCCATCATGAGCAAAAAAAATATTCGATATGAGCGCCAATACATACCGCATGCAAGTAAAACATAAACAAAAAACCAACCCTTATGCACATCCAAAACAGTAACACCCATAATGTCTGTGCAGTTATGATATCAGCATATAACCAAAGATGTGAGCACAAAACAGTTATCATGTCAGCACAAAAACAAATATGTGAGGATAAAACAAAAATTGGTATAATATCAGCATAAAATCAAACATGTGAGCACAAACCACAGTCATGTCTGTATAAAACCAAACATGTGAGCACAAAACAGTTATCATGTGAGCACAAAATCAAACATCTTGAAACATGTGAGCACAAACCACAGTTATGTCTGTATAAAACCAAACATGTGAGCACAAACCACAGTTATGTCTGTATAAAACCAAACGTGTGAGTATAAAACAATTATCATGTCGGCATAAAATCAAATGTGTGAGCACAAAAATACCCCATGACGGTCAGCCTTAAAACAATAATATATAAACGGAGTTCAATAAGACGAAACCAGGAGTTTCTATTCAATACAAATACTGTTGTTGACACAGTCACACAGATGGTGTATAACCTCATATTAATTAAATACTCAATAACCTCAGCAGCTGGGCTAATACATACACTGTTACTTATCACAGGCGGATTTTATGTTTTGTTTCCCCTTTTCAATTCTTCGCCATTAGAGTGTATGAATTATGAGATTGATTGATTGATGTATTGATTAAAGTATTGATTGATTGAATTATTGCTTGATTCATTCATTCATTGATTGTTTCGCACAATGCCTGTGGGTCTAACTGGAGTTTAACAAGTTACTAAACAAAATAAAAATTAATAAAATCAAATGAGGATGTGCCAGCCCCATGAAAACAAGAAGCTGCCACTGGAAAGTGGACAGCAATAAATGACAAGACAGGACATTCCTAAAACTCAAAACAAAGACAAATGCATTAAATCAGCATATTCTTGCCCTTTTAGGCTTTTCCATGGACTTAGGCAGAGGGATGTCCACCCTTCCCTGAAGTGAACAATTGCCTCATTTGGACACCTTGTTTTAAGAAACTTGCAGAAGTTAGCGAAACATCCAATTACTTTTAAAAAAAATGACCATTTTGGAGCTGCCTTCATCTCTGAGAACACAAGGGCAACAGGAAGCTCTCTCCCTCCACCCACTGATCCCATAGCTGTTAAAGAGCCACATCAGCTAAACAATAAATGTCAAGTGATTGGTTCAGCACATGTAATGCTTCTCCATTGTTAATCAGTCAAAACGGTAAAGTCAGGACATATCAATCAATCAATCAAAGGTGATAAGAAACTAGACTATCTACTTCAGACACCTAAATGCTGTAAGTATATGTACCAGAATCTTTGGCCTGTTTTATCCTAGCTTAATATCATACTCAAGCAGGCCTTCAGATTTAAGGTGAGCTGTCCTATGCTTTAACACAGATTACTCGCCTCAAATCAGGGGCCACTTTCACAAAACGTCATATGACAAATAAATATCGTACGATAAAATTACGTGTTAAACCATAGCGCCAAAATATCGTACGATATTTATTTGTCGTACAACGTTTTGTGAAAGTGGTTCCAGAAGGCATATATCACAGGCATATATTAAGGGTATATCACTAATATGATGATGGATTGTTCACTTCTTAATCTACTTTACTTTAATACTCTGGAAAACTGAGAGGAAAGCTCAGGAAACCTGCTAAAACTATTGTGTGACTCTCTAAAGTCGCCACGTGTGCATCTCTAGGCTCAAAGGTTAGAGATTCACTGGATGACTTGCACCTGTAAAAGCCAGCTACATCTAGTAAATTTATCTCCTTCTGGTATTGACAAAAAATACCCCTCAATATGATTAACCTTTCTTGTAAATAATATATACTTCAGGCATGCACTGAGAATTAAAGAAGGGTAAGTATTGTATCCGATATAGTAATACTTAATTACCTATAAATTATTTATTTATGCAAAAATTTGCAGACGAGCCTTTCACACACACAAGAAAAAATATTGAGCATGATAAATACAGGTGGGCTGAAATGTCCTGGTGAAAACTCCTCTACGGATGTGAGGGATTAACCTTGACCATCAGGACAGCCTCTAGGGATTCACACTTCTTTATTACTTCACTAAGACAGGCTGACATAGACATCAATAAGCAGCCTTGTCAACAGTAATATCTAGTGTCAAATAATACTTATTTTATACAGGTGTATTCTTAGGCTTCATTTCTATTATGGTGATTTTTCACCAGTTAGCTGAACACAGGCAGTTATTTTTATCTCTATTCAATTCCACCAAGTCAGATAGGGGCTTATTACAAGTACTGGTACATGAAAAGGACAAAGTGCAAAACGCCCGTATTATAGATCAATGATCAGTTGTTTGACGAAGAGAAATCAGAGTTAGACGTTGATCAAACAAGTTTAGGCTTCGCAATCCAACCCCCAGCATACTGATTTCACCACCCTGAACAGCCTTGGAATGTCAGCAGTGAATAGCTCATATCTCATAGCCAGGACTGTTGACTCTCAGTCAGCAATAATAACACAGAGGAGATTTCTCACAAGACACTGTTAATCCTAACACTCTTGTTTTCTCTTATGGGAAAAACAGGTTTAAAAACATGTTCAGTTTCTTCAGATAATTGACCCAATAATATAACAGACCCAAGAAAATCAATGGATATTGGCAGAAAACAAAATGTGTGTCTAACAATAGGTGTTGTCATTGATAACTGAATGACCAGAGAAACATTCAATAAAACTCAACATTTTCTATCAACAAAGAGACAGGAATGTGTATACAATCAATGACAAAACTCACTCACCCTCCCACCAAATCTATGACAGAAAACTAGTCAACACTCATGGGCTACAAATCAATTTCATAATATACCTTGGGCTTTTTTCTTCCCGGCAGGTTGGCACAGTCGTGACAGTAAGCCTCCTGATCAGGTTTTGTATAACAAAAGAGGAAGAAGTTTTTTTTCTCGATGCCTGAAGGTCATTAGTCAATTATTGTATATGACAGATAGTTTAATAGGACTCGTTTGGGATTATAAATATGTTCACATCGACAATAAAATAGAACTAAAGAGCTACTTCATGTCACGAATTAAGAGTTTGATATGAAACCAATAATTTTCATATAAATTAAATCAACTAATCACTTTAGCAAAAAAGTTTTAAAAATGAGTTTCACTCATGTTAATATGCTCTTCTAGCTCTGGTCAATTATGAGTGAAGTAAGTGTGCCTAGTGTGGGCTTATTCAACTAATCCATCAAACTTTTCAAAGTTAATATTTTTGCAAAGTCATATTCCTTTAACTGTTTTAAACACACCATGGGCAAACTGTATTTTTGGGAAAGCTTCTACAAATTAAAGGTTGTCCACAAGTAGGCATATTTTCACACTTAGGAGTGGGTTTTGTTTTTCACACTTAAAATTTCATACATGTGCTAATCAAAGGGATCTTGTCATGAATTAAATTTTAATTTCAGTTGTCACAACATGGTTTCAGTTTTAGTTTGACACTCCAGTGACACCAACAACTTACTGTTCAAGATAACTTATAGGAGCTGGACTTTGTTACATACCTCTGTTATCTAGACATTTTTCTGGCCGTATCAGATATTTACTGACATGAACTGGCTGTTACTTACTACTTAGAAATGTATCCACAATTGACACAAACTACATTTTAAATAGTATCTTATTTGTACCATGCATATATGGACACAATATAGATACATGTACATTTCATTGGATTTCAATAATGTTTTAAAAAGTTATATCATATATACATGTACTGTAGTAGCCACTGTAGGGTACTCACTACTGAAGGTTATTTTACTTATATATGACAACAGTTCCACAGCAGCCATTTAAGTGGAGGCGAAACCCATGTGATGACCAGAGGAAACCAACCCAAGAGAGGCATTTTTTTCATTAGTTTGTCAGAGACTAGACCAAGGGCTTTAGGTAAAGAGGTGTCCATACATTTTTTGGACACTCTGAATTGAACAATTACCTCATTTGGATACCCAAAATGATCACTTTTTGACATCCTACTTTCGATTTCTGGCTTAGCCCCTGGACTCGACTAAAGACAGACCCTAACGCCTGAGAGGAATGGATTGATAGCATGGATTAATGTGGAGTAGCGAATTTCTAATTTACAATATAAATATAATAAGTTTCTTTAATTTTCAAAAATTATCTTTACTTTCAGTAACAAATCGGTAGACCAGTGAGTATAAAGAGATATAATTTAGACATAGGCTGTGTTACTTGTGCAATCAACGCCATAGTGTGGTTTGGCCTATTAAACAATATACTCATGACAGTCCTAAGTAAATGCTTCAAATGATGGAGAAAGCAGCTCCCAGCCTCACTTTTATGGGGATGTTAGTCCTAGAGATTTGCTTATAAATATGATAGATATAATAAACCAGACAAATAGGTTTTAAGTACCTTAACAAAAAGAACTATCGTACATTTAACATTTTCCAGAATCCTCTATTCATCAACCAACCACTGCATTATAATTATTATTATATAAATTAATAATAGCCAAAGAACGAAAGGTATTCATAATTGTGATGAATTTTTGTTAACTGCTTTTCAAGTTGAAGAATAAAAAAAAAATTAAATTTAAATTTGACTGATTTTGAATTATTGCATTTGCTGCATAGTAAATACCACAAGAGATTCCACATGTCAGATGAAGAATTTAAAAAAAAAAATTACCATAGAATGATTTTTAAGGAGTCATTGATTGTATAACATGGTATAACAAGATTTTTGATTCCCCTAATGTTTCACTGTTATCAAAATCAATGAATATCTCTGACTTTTTGATCAAGGTTCATTGAGTTCATTTTCTTTTAAAATTAAAAAAACACATATTTTCATATTTAAGTATTTTCTCATAACATGAACATGTGGGTAGGTATTTACAGGCACGTTGATAAATAAATAAATAAATAAACCGGTGTGCCATCTGTTTGTCACGGTCTACTGCCCAAGCTGTTCTCCTATATCACAGCACCATTCATCAGACGCTTGTTATATGTGACACAGTAAATATGTGCAACCTCCTAAACTAACTATAATGTGGTGCTCCACTACCTATAGTGCAATACTCCACGATTTATTATGTAATACTCCACCACCTTTAGGGTAATATTACACCACCTATAGTGCAATGCTCCATTACCTATATTGTGATACCTCGCCACCCATAATCTTATACTCCACCCCCTGTAATGTAATACTCCGCCATCTAAAGTGTAAAACTTACCACCCATAATGTAATACTCCACCACCCATTGTGTAATACTTATCCACTTATAGTGCAATACTCCTCCACTTACAGGGTAATACTTCACAACCAATAACCTTATTTTAAACTACTATTAATATAATACTCGACCACATACAGTGTAATTCTTCCATCACATATAGTGCAATACTCCACCCCTTATAATGTAATACTCCACCCCTTATAATGTAATACTCCACCCCTTATAATGTAATACTCCACC
>JAVFBX010243414.1:0-10326 GCA_034783855.1 Mopalia kennerleyi | reverse complement strand
GTAAAACTCAATTTGCGACCGTAAAACCTAGCATTAACGGCGGCAAACCACCATACAGCATGGTTATTCCCTACATTGGGTCATGGAACAACGTCATTCAATTTAAAACCTGTAAGCAATATGGTTAGTATAGCAATGTATGGTGCTGTAATTGTGTCACGGAACAACTCATTAAGTGTAAAACATGTAAGCAAACTTGTAAATTATTTTATACCATTTACTCACTTTTATCCTGCTTGGTACCTTTGTCGCTTACTAGTATTTTGTTTCTTTATCATAAACAGCGCTTGTCCACTGGCAAATTTGCTCCATATAAACGTTGTTGTTATTGTTCCAGTGTTACTTTGTGGAATAATTCGGGACCTGGCAGAGTGAAAACTACACTCAAATTATGCCAAAGTTGAAGGGCATCGAATCGATTTATATCAATCAGTATGGTCACAATATACACTGTAGTATCATTGTGTGAAATCTGGTTAGATCTGCTATAACTGATGAAGAAGAGTGTATAACCAACTACGACGTTAATAAAGCGTTATGAAAAGCACCATGGGATGTGGCCTACTCTGCGTCCGATGATGTTAATGTACGCTATCGGGAGACAGCATCTATTTCATGCTGCAGGGAAATTATACCAAGAAACAAATTGTAGCTAGACACAGGCACAAACCATGGATGACCCAGACACAAACCATGGATGAAACAAATGAATTATCTCATTCATTATAACCAGTTTCACACAAATGCATCCATTATGCATTGTCGGATGAGAATGGGTGTGAGCATGCTTCACAGCTAATTAGTTATAGGCCCTATATACAATCTCGTCGACATTCAGCCTTGTGCGAAGTGTGGTTATATCACGGAGGACTCCAGACATTTTCTGTTTCAAAATGAAACATTTTCTGTTTCATTATCCTAATAAAATAACCCATATAACATAACCCATATAGTTTGTCTAATCCTTTGATGTATACAAATTATCACTTCATGTTGGTATGCTTGTTGAGGAGAAGCCCTAGTGGCCATAGGCCGAGGCTAAATTAAATTTAATTAGCCCTAATAAAATATAATTAAAAAAATTACGCTTTGTGGCAATATTTACAGTGTCAGCATTAGGACATACAGTGTGGACACAAACGCGACTGGACATTCCTTGTGCCTAAAGTCAAATGGAAATATGTGATTCGTTGCGTGAAAGTATGTCAAATGGAAATTAAGTTTAAGTATTCTATAGGCAGAAACATTCTTTGGTGTGTTTATTCCTGTTTTAAAGAACTGGGTCGTTAAAGTTTTCTACCCTGTTTACACAGTCCTTTCTTCTAGTTTTCTTAATCACGATAGTTCTTGACAAACTTTGGAACCTTGTTTTTGCACACGAGCTAACTATTTAATTCAATAAACATTTCTGCAGTAGTACAAATACTTTAACAGACCGTGTGGCCGTTTAGGATTATTTATAACTGACTTTGCCCAAACGGAGTTTTTTTGCTTGATTGGAGTTAAAATGATTGTCCATTTTCAGACTAATCCTCAATTAAATACGGTGAACAACCAGTCAGGTAAAATCCGCCCCACGATTGCCGGGGCCACAGAGCGTCACTCGGCCAAATACCTAAGGGTCGATAGACCAATTCGATCTCGTCAACACTACATTGAAGTATGATTAGTAAGCAGCCACGCTAACCATTAAGCTAAGATCCCTTAAAAAGCATAACAAACATATTAATGTAAATTGGGAAAGCAGCCTTCTCCATTTGCCAAGATGTTCGGCGTGTATGTTTCCAATCCAAGCATGTCCCTATAATTGACACGATAACTATGTGGTTGAAGTAGACAATCAGTCGAAATTGTTATATTTAAGAAGTAATTTTGCATTTCTTGATTTCAAATATTTTAATACAACATAGCAAGAAAACAAAATCGCAAGATAAATATTAACTAGTTGTAGTTGTTTGTCTTTTAAGGTCTTACTGGGCCCCTTGGGCTCAAAATGAGCCAATTCTAATTACAAACAGTTTAATTGTAGCCTTTAATTTAGTTTTCCCATGTTCAGATATTCAAGTCAAAAAACTTTAATTGCCTTTTGGGGCACTTCATTTTTAGGTAAACTCAACATTTTCCAAAGCGTATATCTAGAAAACTATTCTTTACAATGGTACAAATTTGAAGTTTTTAATTTGTACCAATGTAAAGAACACAATGCGATCTAGTAAACGGTGTCTCATTTTGTAGAAGTTCGTCCTTGATTTTTCATCATGTTTTCTGAAAGATGTATTTTCATTTTTATAAGACTTTTAAAAGTGGGATAGACAAAACACACACTGGGATCGTTCTAATCAAAAAAATGGGGCACCGTTTACTATAGTTTAATGACTGTTCTACTCGGTCAACTAATTTATGTATTCAAGCTTCCAAAAATATATACATATACATGTATGGTACAGACTTATATTCTTCTGCATAAGAGACTAAATACATGGGGTGTTCTGAAAATCGACCTTAACATACGGAACGATATATTCGAACTTTTGGCGAGTTGAACTTTTGTTCGATCATGATTTGTGTCCAGTTTTCATCCAATCAGACAAATGTAGTCATTTACATTCAACAACACCAAAATGCGGGAAAATTTTTCAAGAGATTTCGTTTATTTTACATTACGCTTAAAAACTGATCAGCTTGTACCTAAATAATGGGGGAAAATAAGGCAAAGATTATCTCCCTCTATCGGTCTCTGTATTCGCCCGCTTCTGGTGTACACGTGCCACTAACCCCTGGAGTCGGGGGTTCGTTTAACGTTTACAATATGTGGGTTGGTAAGCCAGCAACTAGAGGAACGTTGTATGTTGTCTTGGTTGTACCCAGTTCTTTTCCCCACAATAATACTGGATTCAGATCTGTAATGGTATAGGACTGAATGTTGTTGATCTAGCATCGGATAAATTAGAAATGAATAAACAGACTAAGAGAACAAGCCTATTTTGGTATGGTGCTACACCAGACTTAATGTGTTAGTAAATAGGTAAAATATCTGTTGACTATCAAATCAATACCAAACTGTAGATAATTTTAAACAAGGATCACAATCACACTGAAGTAAAGGCATTTCTATCAAACAGTTTATCAAAGCACATCACAGTTTGTCCTTGCTTCCAGTGTGGTGCTCAACCAGCTGACGCATCACGAAAGTTCTATCTGTCGTGGAATAGTTTTTCCAAAGACCTAGTTTTCTTGTAGAAATTTATTTCGTCCCACTGACAATCAATTCGCACAAAAATTACGTTGTTTCTCCGAACAGCAATTAGTTTCCAAAAATACAAAACAAACTCCAACGCTTTAAGGTCAGATATTTTGTATTTAGCTCCGAACATATATTAATGTTTGATCCAGGACTTATTTACAGTCCAAAATTTTGTCCACGATTCAAGATATTTGAACTCTGCAGCTACTTAAAGCTGACTACGGATATCAGTTAAGGCTGCAGAGCAGACCTTCTCACATGGACACGGCCCCAGTATCTTAACATTTACTGACCTTAAACTCATGCGTGCAGAGTACATATCTAACATCATCACTTGGTACGGTCACGTGAATTGTGTCTAAAGGTCTTAGACTACATATACCATCTTGGACAGTAATTATATATGAAAAATAATCGCTGTCTATTACAGAATTAACATTTCCTGCACAATTTTAACAAATATATATATTAAGTCTGTGTACGTTCGAACAGAAACAGTTCTTTTCGAGGCAACATTTATCAGTCTTGATTTTGTTGTTTTGTTGCTTTGGCATGCCATTCGAATGTGGTATAGACACGTTTTGGGAACCAAGAACCAGGTAAGCAAAAAATGTCAGATACCAGGCTGAAAATGAAGTTTTGGAAACGCTTTATATGTCAAGATAGAAACGCATCTTAAGTCTGTACACATCTTTAAGGAGATTTGTACCGGATCTGTATATTTAATGCCCGTCACTTTGAGGATGTTTGTGATTATCCTATTGTGGATGTAATCATAATAAGTCCGTGTGTTATGTCTTGGAATTGTGTACCTAAGGATTTATTGCTGTAGACTTCGAAGAAGTTGCAGAATTTCATGACAGACCGGTTTATGAAAGTAAATTCACTTTGAGGCAAACAAGTTTATACGCTGATCTATGGTATGATATATGTAAGTTACTTTTTACACGCCTAATATTTTAATTGTCTCTTACCTTCAATTGTATTTCTTAAAGTGTTTCTGTCATAGTATAGTATACTATACTATGCTGTATAAACTGTTATTGTTGTTGTTATCTTACAATACATATTCTAAATAGATGAAATCGCTGATCATTTTCTTTCTGTTTAGTTTCTACTGTTACAATACACAACATTGACCTTTGGTAGAAGACATTTTCATCTTTTCTACTCAAGTATTGCATTCTACATTAAAACAACGAAACTAAGTACCAACTTCTTATGAGCCCTTGAACGATCAGTCAGTATAGCAAAGACGACATTTCACACAGATACAGTGAAAGTATATATCACTGCGATTTTGTTAAATAATATGTACATAGTTCATGGCACCGAATCGTAATGAGGAAGCATTGCTGTAGTGGCAAAACACAATACTATCCTGGTCCATATTAAATGATATATATCTATATAAGATTTACGGCAATTAAAATTTATTCTAAGGCCGATAAATTTTAATCGATAACGATACGGTAATAGTAAACAGTCATCAAAGCATAATTGTATACCCGCATAGTGTGCAGTACCGGTCATTGGAAACATCAACCATTAGATATTTGGTGAACGTATAAATAAAACCTAAAATTACAGGAGCAGAAAATCTGATTTGCTGTTGAACTTTCACCGTTTATACTTTGATGAAGCACAGAGTATAGTATTTACAGCAACAGTTTATAAAAGAAGTGCAAACTTCCATCTGTGGTAAGCAATTTTAAGAGAATGGTTGTTGTGCAATAAATGAAATGGTTTTCTTGTTCTGTCAGACACGTAAGTGCTTTGACCTACGTGAAGAGTGCATAAAGATCATAATCACGTTTTGGTCGGCTGATAAGTCGCTGCCGATTACCTGAATTCAGTCTTTATCTTTGGAAAGGTTCGGTCAACCACGCCTTTTAGGTTATCTATTGGCTCAGAAAACAACTGTTCTTCGCTAATACAACTATCATGATAGCCGATATTCGTCTTATAAAAATGCCTGTTCAGCACATTCGCTGTCAATACTACTTCTAAAAATGTTGACGTTGTTACCGTTGCTGGTGGTTGGCCTTGCAATTTCGTCCAGTCTTTGTGACTATACGGTCACCATATATCCTGAATTTTTATCACAGAACAGCAGAACGCATTTTGAAAGTGACCGATTTGACGGGCATAATGGATTGGATCGATCGCAGTATACTTCCAATAACAAAGCTATAGGAACCGAGGCAGGGAGGTGGATGAACCGGGATCTCAATGACGATATCTTCAAAAACGTACGTAAAATATATTGACGGCTATGTTGGTTATCTGGACAGAATCGAGGTAGGTATTTGTGATGAATGCGGGTATCCATTTAGTTTTACAAGAATGTCTGACATTCATATTCGCAGTAAGCGGATAAAATAATGATAAATACAACTGAGACAAAAACAAACATTCAATTTTTTTAAAACCATGATAATTACTCATACGACAATTATTCTACCTGTATTTGTCCCAATATAAAATCGTGCTGAATAATAAGCACTTATTTTCCAGTTCCTTCCTCGGAAAAGATTTTGCCGTAACCCTATCGAACAGGATTTCGTTGGCTTCTTGCAAAGCTTAGAAAGTTGTAGTTAGAGTTAACGTTTTATTCTGGTCGACTGGGCCAGAAAGCGAGGTCATTAATATTGGAAGTCTTTAAAAGTTATTATGAGCCACACTATGACTTTAAGCAAAAGGTGTATTTGAATACAATCGAAGCTTCTTATTTTTTAACATTTCAACTATAATCTGGAGTTAAGTTGCAAGTCTTGACTTACTTAAGTTTTAAAAAAAATAAGATTTTCGTGTAATGTTAGACCTAATCATAGATTTATATGTTTTCCAAATAATTCCCTTAATTATTCGAGGCACAACATTAATGCTCCACACCGAACCAATCTCTTACGGTTACTCTAACCTGGCCCCTCAGCTAAACAGTTTGCGATTTTTTTATTATTAAATATTCAAAAAGTTGAGATAGTTATCTTTATCCCATAGCAGACCCGATAAACAAATTTGAATTGGAAGACCGACAACTTTGATGATAACACTTGACAACGTGTTTTGACAACAACGGTCTTTTGACAATCAATTAAATACAGGCTGCTACCTGGAGAGGAGTCTTTCCGCTGTGCATATATGCGTATCAACAGTTTGGCATGGTTGTCTTCCGGGGCACTTATATCAGCTGTGTAGGCCATATTGGCTGCCTGGGTTCCTAATGTATATACACTCACAGACGTCACATGTCGTTGATTAGTCTATTAACTGACTGATCACAGCTTCAACGGAATTCAAGTAACATTTGACACGGTCAGCTATTGCCAATTTATAGAAGAACTGGTTTATTTCAAAATATATAAACATCATTATTTTTTCGTTCATATAATGTATTATACGTTAATGTAATATTGAACAGGTGTCGTAAATGGTGTAAAAGAAGTAACATTTTGAAAAGGAGGTAGCAAAAAGTTACTTTTAATGCAAAACATTTTTTTCTGTAAGTTTTTGGAGCTGTAAGTTTTAGAGAAAAATCGAGGCTCGCGGCTGTGATTTAGCGGTTAGCGTGTCGGCCTACTGATCCTCGTTCGGCTCACGGGCGAGAGTCCTTGTACAAACTTCAGGCATACGACAGTCTCACGAGGCGACGCGGAAACCGCGGGCTGATTCTTACACGCGGAGTAAGGCAGAGTGAGAACTTGCCAGTCTGTCGTCATATAAGTGAAATACCATGAAGTACGACGTTAAACCAAACATTAACAAACACAAATCTCCCAATGGTTAACCTAGCTTTAAGACAGGTTCATTTTCATAAAGACAGTCTCGGTATGTTCAACAGTTGTGTAAGATATTGGCACTGATCAGATCAATCTGGTAATGGATAATAACGTTTTAGTAAAATTATCTAGTAATGGAGGTTATGTAAACAGTCGGAAGTATACCGTATTGGTTTTATTTACCATGAAGAGAATTGGACATACGAAGCTCTTACGGAAAACGTATTATTTCAATTGATTTGTAGGCCCCAGAAGATCCCCATCATAGAGGTTATCCGGACCCAAACCATTTCAAAAATCAAAACTTGCAGAGAGAGCTAACAGGGCTGTACGAACAACAATTACACGCATATGGCAACGATTTGGACACAGTTATGGTTTTGAAAGGTGAGTTAAAATTAGTCAAGCGCTATAGATGGAGCCAGCATCCTGTTAACCTTAATAAGCCTGTTCGTGAAATGCGATTACACGAATTCATGCGAGTCCATCGGCTTCACCGAATTCAATCAATCGGATCAAATAGAACATGCTCCTGTTTGTTCATCTAGTTCGTGAGGTCAAATTTTCCCCAGGGAGCTTCCATGTGTTGATGCTTAGGTAGAGCAGGTTGAGGTTCAAATACACACACCTACATGCGTGTAGTCAAAACCGACTTACTGTTCATAAAAAACATCCAGGTATTAATAAAATGAATCGGGAGATCCATTGATACAGAACAATAGCATAAGTCTCGTGTGTTTCGGCATGGTGTCTTTTGATATAATTTAATGTTTTTTTTCTTTTGGTAACCATCAACAGCTAAGTACTGGCCACATTGGATGGATACCTCGCATCATGGAGGACAAATGCCGAACAATCTCGACGCAGGCGCAGAACTCATAGCACAGATGATGTCAGGTATCAACCAACAGCTCGGAGGAAAGTTACCACCTTACTTTGAGGTCATTAACGAACCAGATACTCTTTGGCAACATGTCGACTGGGCTACAATCACAGAATTCCACAAGGTCACTGCTGCTAAACTGAAATCAAGATTCCCACACATGAAAGTGGGCGGACCAACATATACCGGAGCTATTAATTCAGTGGACAAGAACGATTTTCGTATCTGGAAAATGGTTCGTGAATTCTTGGACATGTCTTTGTACCATTTAGATTTCTTCTCTTTCCATCCTTACAACAATCTCCATTCACATGGAGGGTCTCATTCATTCGACGGTCCTAATGAATCCCGCTTGGTTGGTATTATTGATTTGATAGGCAGCTATTCTCGCCAAAAGAGGGGGTTTTCTGTTCCTCTGGTCATCAGTGAATTCGGCCTCGGTTCGCGAGACACTGATTCCGGCACACCCTGGGAATTTCGACAATGGGCCTACGTTTATATGCGAAACGCTTTCACCTTTACTTTCCTTAACCATAGGGATGTTGTAGAAGAAGCAGTAGTTTTCTTATTGAGTCACGATACTTTTGGTTTCGAAGATGGCAGCATTTACGACAAAAATGGTCACGAAACATTTGTAGGTAAAGCCTTCCGCTTCTGGAAGCCCATGTACTGGGACCAGCAATTCCTTCGAGTCGACAGTCAGTACCACAATGCCGAGAGATCAATTTCTCCTCACGCCCTGGGTAATGCTAAAAACAAACAGGTAACCGTTTTGTTAAACAATTACAAACAGTCTTCTCAACAAGTAAAGCTTGACTTCCACAACAATTGGATCGCTCCTTCAGGTGGACATTCTACTTGTGTTTATGCGGATTCCCACAGAAAACCACACTTCTCCGAAAACCAGGCGTTTAATCTGAACAACCACGCTGTAACAGTACCTGCTGAGGCATCCTGCTTCTTCACTTTCCAAACTGGGCACAACTTTGGTGGGACTCAAACTTTAAAATTGGAAACACATTATGCCAAAGCCCAGGCTATAGGGATCCACAATAATGTGGTGCAAACCACCATCAACATTGGTAACGGAAATGTCCATTCTGCTAATCTTAGATTTGGTGTTAGTACCGGCAACAAAGGCGCTCACACCACTCCGCGTTCCATTCAGATCAACGGACACACCGTCAGTGGACACTACTCCCTCTACGACTCCGACAGGAACCACGCCAGCACGTTGTGGGATGTCTTTGTATATTCTGTACCATCCAACATCCTCAAGCATGGCGACAACACTGTGAGGATGGACTTTCAACAGAGTGGAGGTTACGTGTCTACCGCAGCTCTGTTGATTGGAACCCTGTCAGGAAACGGACAACCTGTTGGTTAAATAAACACTAAATAATTGCTTAAATTTCTGTGACTTTCTTTGAATTTCGTAAGTTAATTCCATTTGATAAGTAAACTAACATTCGCAAAAACGAGAAGGACTCCGGAATCACGGTTGATAACATATGAAGTTTTTTTTATCAATCATTGGGATTACACACCATTGCGAATTCTTTCTAAATTGACCACAGACATAGTCTGTTAAGTTCGCCATTTCTGAAGTTAATGCTTTAGGTAATTGTTTGTCCAAATCAATAGGAATGATTTACGTTTATTCTTCACTCAGGTATAGGTACTCTTAGTTTTAAAATGGATGTAAAGCCATTGCCTTTTTTGTATTAAAATATTACTGATGCAGTGTCTTTAAATTGTGGCTTTTCTTCTGAAATTTCTCAAAGTTCTCGAACCCTCTGGCGATCGGCAGTATGTTTCTAGTTTAGACATACGGTTTTATTCATCACTGGAGGAATGATAATTTTCTAAAAGAGAAAAAATACTTGTGAGGGACTTAGTGTGGCAATACCTGTTGAAGACATCAAGTGCAGCACTCTTGGGTACGGCGTTAATTAGTAAATTATTCTTAAAGGTTTCAAATTTAAATGCCGGGCGGGATCCTGCATTATGTTGACACACAAGTTTCAAGGGGACAAGGACATTTGTTCTTCGAAATATGTTGGTTATGGAAGGCGATGGGGGATAAGTTCTCGTCGGTTCTAATTTATTTTTCTGGGATACAGTTATCAAATAACGCCATAGTGAATAAGTTCTGTTAAGTTGCGTTCACACCTGCGGCGCGGTGCGGCGCGATGAAGAATCTCCAAGCGATGTCATATGCGATGTAGTGTTCACACTTGTGTGGTGCGGCGCGGCGCGATAGGTAGATTTCTGACATAACTTTCCAGAAATGTCGTTGCTGATGGTTACTGGACAAACAATTGTGGCTTTCATGTAGCTCTATAACAGTAATGTGAGACATTTAGGTACCATGCTCTTCAACCGGTTAGCTCATAATTACTCCATAGCTAATTGCC
>JAVFBX010243403.1:0-10326 GCA_034783855.1 Mopalia kennerleyi | reverse complement strand
TGTGCTAATAAATGTTACATGTTTGAATCCCAATTTCTCCATAAGTTCGCCGATTTTTTTAATGAAACAAATTGAAAGTCGTCCAGTGGACATTGAATTATTTTTATAAGTTTTCTAGGTATCAACCATTTGGAAAGACCTTTAAGTTTCTGATGTTATCTTGGTTTTAATCGGTGTACTGAAAGAACTTATTTAAGCAATGCGACGGACAGGCGTCTTGTTGATTCGAACCATTAAGGTGCACTACTGGCTTTATTATCATTTATTCTAGGCAAAACATCACGTGACGTTTAAGATAACACGTTGACTGACTGCCTGTATATGACAAGTAACGCGAGAAAGTATGAGAAAAACAAATCGTGCCCCCAACTCAAATAATTAGGCTACATGATGTGATAGACTATTCGAGTTACATAACTCTTCCCCTAGGACGTGTTGTCCCACGGACGCGTTTGTCTGGACACTGTTTCGAAAGTGGAATAAAATAGATTATAAGGCGTGAAATAGCCATCAAGATAGCGTCTCAAAGATCTTAAGCAAATTTCTACATAAAAAAAATCACCCTGCATTGCCCAGGAATGTCGATTAATCAAAACCGATGAATCTTGTTTTCTTTTCCGCAAATATCCATTTTTATTGGAAGGAAAGAAAAATGTGCCTGCCTCCACCAGGATTTGAATCCGAGTCTCAGGTTGGATCACCCCTTTAACCGACTGAGCTACATAGCAGCTTTGTACCGCGGCCGCGAATCTGACACAGGGCCATTAATACACAAGAAAAAGTACATACCATCAATTATCTCTCGTCGAATATTCTGTTAATCGTCATGTAGGCACTAGCTGTCCAGTTCAGATCTTATAGGCGTTTATCATCCGGAGACTGATTCGCTTAAATTGATCCCCATACGGTTGTAACATTGTCGCTGACAATCATCCCTTTACGACAGATCGACCAAATGCCAAGCTGTTAACAATTGACTGCTGAGTAAATATCATAGTAATAAAATATCCCTCAATAACAAGATATGGAAAGGTGGTTAAAATCAAGCCTGTTACATGACGTATTATAAAAATCGGGGACGTCAAAATTTGTACAAATAGTCATTGACTCGATAGGAAATATCTCGGACACTAAGACTGGCTTTTCAATTCAAAGAAAAGTGTCAGGCTCCCGAATAGGGGTATCGGTTGTGGATGATTCGTCAACCTAGCCATTTTATAGTCATTTAGACTAATTAAAATAAATACAAAAAGAAACTGCCATGATTGTAAAGTTCTATCCATTGTAATATTATATATTTTTCTCAACTATAGCTCGAGAGTAAAACCATATCGATTAAAATAATTCTAAAAACGTCGTATCCTCAAGACCCTCTACATTTTTTACCACTTCGCGCGAATACGCGGTAGAACGCTTGACGACCGCGTGCCGACTTCGATAACGGTTTAATGGTTTAATATGGAACACTGAAGTGACGATAACAAAACAGGCAATGGTTTTATTTTATTCTCAGTCGAAGTCATTTCTTCCTCAGAATGAACTCTTTCTGTTTAAGAAGAAAAGGCCGCTCTACCGGAGTGTGTACCTTCAATAAAGAGACGAAATTGACCCCGAGTTAACACCATTAAAAAGTAATTATGCGTAAACGTGAGCCTTAGGTAAAATATTGGGTGACTAATCGATCCACGTATACAGAAATGATTTTCATACCAACAGAGAATTGCGATTTGTAAAAAAATATATTTGACCTGAATCGTATCAATTAATCCTATCAATTAAATAGTAAATATCGAATAAATGGATAAATCAATGGAATGAAACCTGCCGCAAAAAAAATAACAAAAAACCCCCAAAAACAAAAACAAGAGACATGTTCACAATGTAAAAACAAATCAATCAACAATTCAACCCCTGTAAATTTGGTAATATAGACTTGTTCGTGTGTTCGTTGATGAGGAAATCCTTTTGTTTGTAATGATGTAGCCTATTTGTTCACTTCAATTTCCATTCCTCGATCCATTCGGTTATTCAGATCAAATAGTATATTGGGTTATATATTTCTTTAAAGCCATCACACTGGCAATAGGGATGTATAGATTAATTTAAATCGATTAATCATCTTATGTTCTACATAATCTCCCAGAGACAAGTTTCTTAATAAACCTTAATCTCGAGTTGTGTTATGGGTAATCCTACATCCATCTCGAGATAAGGTAATGACCATTAATATGGTGTATAAAGTACTGGTAAATATGTAGCCATCAAGATTATCGGTATGGATTAGGTAGTGGAAGAATATTTATATTGTAATTTGGAATAAATCCTGTAATCTAACATAGGATAAATAAAAAAAAAAATAAAAAAAATATATATATTTATATAGATATATATTGAATAAATGAAGAGGGGAAAATTTGCTTGCCTCGAATCGAACCCGGGATATTTGTGTGAAGTGGAAGAGTATTTCGTAAACGGTACATCGAAGTAGGATTAGTGTCCGGACACGCTGACCTCTAAGCAGCGACCGCCGGCTTCTTCAAAGTTGGGAGATACATTAAAAAAGTATAAATGTTGGGCCACCGTGTCTCTGTATAAGTGGGAACAACTGATATAGACTGTATCATATAATCCACATCATTTTTCACTACATTTGCAAAATTTCATTAATTATTCACCAATAAATTTAACAATTATTCTTCCTTTTACATGTTTAACAGATTTTGTTTATAATTTGGTTAACTCTGATCTACCGGTGACCAGCCTATTGTCACCGGTACTTTTTTTAACAGATTCTAGCTATTTTTATCCTAAAATGACGAAAAATAAGGGTTATGTTCTTTTTTAAATTATTTTATTTTAACAGTGTTCAACATTGAACACTTTTTTTATTGAAGCAGAATAATTATGTTAGTTCTGACAAATAGAATTGACACGAAACAATCCACATTCTGCAAATATTGGAACCATATATAATATAGATAAATAAGGCCAGAGGTCTATCAAACAGAAGTACAATGTACAAGCCATTACCCAGTGTCAACGGCATTGTGACTTTCAGATGGCTTTCATAAGGCCATAATTATGACTCATTGTGCAAGGAATGAGCGATTTCGTTCGTTTCCGCGCAGTTTGAATGTCGGAATCTATTGACGCATTATGGGTCAAATATAACCTTTGCCAAGCGGTAGAAAAAACTTCAGCATGATTTACCCAGGATTCCACATTCAGTTCATGGTATTCGAGGTTTCTCTATTTGCTGCTAGAAGGCGCCTTTTCGACAATTAGCGCTGGCCTATAGTAACAATGCAGTTGAGACTGGGTTGGTTTCATACTTCTGCTTGATAGGCGTTTGATATAAGGCGTAATGTCGACTGGACGAGGTGAACACGTGGCCTGTCTAGGCTAACTTGAGAACGTGTAAGGAAAAACGCTTCGTTCTAGAAATGAAGTTTCAGACTGTTGGAACAATAGCACTTGTTTGTGAGTTTGACGTACAGAAGATCCATGTTGCAGAATTGTTATGCCTTCGACATCCGGCATCCACCGAGTTGTTCGTCTGCAAGAAGTTTATGCATGTAGAGTAAACATTCAACCGATGGGGGAAGATGTCTACCGTATGTATTCAGAGTTCTGTATCTAATAGTCTATCATACAATGTAGCCTTACTTAGAGATACAGAGTTAGAGTGGTCATAAATGTGTAATTTCAATGTTTTTTAAATTACCGGGTAATATGGGTTCAATGCGGACTGTCCAATAAAATTTGATATAGGCCTACTGAACTTTATGACACATTTTATAAGTCAAACGAGATTTGAAATCTCCCATAAGCCTTGTTGAAGATACGAAAATACCGTAAAGTATCTGTTGCTAACCCGACCTTTTTCTTTCTTCCTCTCGGACTGTAGACTGAAAATTTTAGTAGTAGGTCCTGTAACTTCCAGGTTTTAGGCATGTTTTCCTAATAAAAGGATACAGAATTTATTCTGCTACCAAACAGCAACACAAAATACAGCTTTGGAAAATTGGTATACAAAACATAGCTGCATAGTTTTAACCAGGCAGATACCCGGACAGCAAGTATCAGATACCCAGACTTACCTGCCGAAATGAGTACCAGGTAGATGCTTTTTACTTATTAAATAGATGGTTGTGAAGAAAACTAAAATAGTTTCTCATAAGTCAAACAATTGCATCGGACACGCGACTGGTGATGTAAAACCTTGCCCTTATAAAAAAAGTACCATGGTGTACCAAGGATTTACCATTGAATGTGGCCAATGTACTGTGGTATACCATGGTTTTACAACGGTATTTCGGTCTATACCATGGTACTTTTTTATAAGGGTGGCGAGGGCCTTTTACTTAAACAACTGGATAATTTAATAAGTTGAACGATTTATTATATTATGGATACTGTCTGGCAAGCTGTCTCAGTCACAAAAAGCAGTCGGAAAAATTATTGACTAAAATAAGCCATAATATAAATAAGAGTAGTATTGAATAATCCATGGTCGTTCATGTTCCGTTCCGCAATTTATATTCAACCAGATCATGTTACATCGACTAGTCCGAAAACACAACCATACAAACTGATCCAGAGCTTTCATCTTGTTTGTAAGCTAAACCCACATTATAACAAGAAGTAATACATTTATTGTTCAACCTCTGTGGATAAGGATTTCTAGCTGATACTGTTTCTATAAGATTTTTTGGTAAGCAAAATTTATTCCCATCTGTAAAGTCTTTCACCAACGAATGAGAGTTAAATCCAGACAAAGCACTTTCTTTGGTAGACCAAAAATAAGGCTAACACAATCCTTTCGGAAAAGTTCGCAGAACTTGACCTTCAATTTCGGTTTCTTGCCAAGGAGATTTCTAGAAAATCTAGAAAATAAGCCTCCGCGGGCTTACCTGAATTTTTCCTAATCGGGAAAGGCTGTATGAATTCCTTCCGTTGTTAGAACAGACATAGACAATAGGAGTAAATCCAAAGCACCACTTGTTTATTCATGGTCTGTGCAACAGACCAAGCTTTTTCAAGGTCTCGTTCGCAATTCCCTCTCTCATGGTGTTGTAATCGACACAGGACAAAACGTCAGAACTATTGCCCATTTCTTTGCGTCTTTTAATGTAAGTGTTTGATCGGTTAATGAAAGAGGGTTGTCTCCCAGGAATGAAGGTCGGTTGGCGACGACACAGTCTGTCAATTGGGGCAATCAGGTGATGTAGTTCAGTATGAGCTTCAGTTGAAATAATTGCACCATCAGTCGTATGTTGAGGTAGATCAACGTTTACTTCTGTTGTTCCAATACCTTCCGATTGGTCGACTGTCACATCAGCCACACCGCCCTCTGGTGGTGGTGCAAGTGTCACTTGTGGAACTTCTATTGCGTTTTCGTTAACGTCATTTATTTCAGGTATAACAGATGACACAAGTCCGGAATCTTCTGCAAACCCCGACTCTTTGGCTGCGATTTTTGATTTCTGAATGCCGTGTGTCAATGATGTCTCAGCTGCTGCTAATAACGATGGATCCAAAGACATTCGACTGGCATCAAACCCACGGAGTGACCTTTGGGCGGCTCCATCTCGGGGAGTAGGCTTCTGTGGTTTAAAGGCGGAAAGACTTCTTCGTGGAGCCATAGCTTCCTTGGTTAAGTGCCTGTAGGACAATGCATGCGCCCGAGAATTTCGCCTCTCGTGATGGATTGTGTGACGAATTTTTGTCAGTTCGCTTTGGATTTTTAGTTTTTCTTTGTCCATATATTTCATCTGCAAGCTGTTTCTGAAAGGATGGCGATGTTCACGTAATTTACATTGCAACAACAACTCCTCGTGCTTTCCTTGTCCTCTCAACAGATCTGCCTGTTTTTTTTGTCGATCAGCCCAACTGCCCATAGCTTCAGTTTTTCTTAGTTTTAAATTTAATTTCCAGTAGTTTTCTCTCGTTGGTACCAGCTTATATCTGTATATGAGAGGTTCATTTTAGTACAGTAGTACTGTTCTGGAGCCTTGGTGTGTTAGTTTTGTTTACTCCCTATATGTTGCTAGGTTCGTGGACTGCATTCTGGATAAACAGAAAGTGATGTTTTAAATTAACTCACAGATTTGGCTTTCTGGTTGAAAGAAATTAACTAACGTAAATATTTGAACACATTAACGTTAAAGAGGCATCACGATACGGTTGATTAAAACATTGTTTATTAAAAACAAGAAAAAAACAAAAAAAAACAATTTCAAGAATTGAATCGGTATAGGCGTGATAGTTCTGTTTTGACCTAGCAATACAATGGTATATATATATATATACAATTAAGAAATGGTGTACTTGTTTATGACGTCATAAAATCTGTAGCAATAGTAGTTTTATAAATTCCAAGTGTTAGGATTTGTAATAAACTTGTTTGGTGTTAAGATATATCATCAAGGATATTAACCAATTTTTACTATCGATGTTGCACGAAACTCCTTTGACGGTGAAGTTTCTTAATTCACTGATGCATGTCGAAAGGCGGAATTGAGCATTTGCTGTAGGTAGAATGAAGGTGAAACGGAGACATGGAAGGGCTGCCGAGGTTCAAAACAAATGAGCCGTTGAATTTAACAGGACCCGTATAATATACACTGGTAAAATATATTTACTATTTTAAGTTACCATATTATAAGTGGCCTTAGATAAATTCACTACTAAACAGAATAATTTATCAGTTTAGATGGCCAACATATAGTACAAAACTGTACAGTACCTGGCAATCTGAGTGTTGATGTTGTTGTTGCTTATGTCCTCTGGGGCTGATTTTTGTTCAAGTCTTGATCCCAGTAGTCACACACTGATATGTTTGGAAAGACTGTATTTTGGCCATGCTATAATAAAACTACCCCACACACCTGCAAACGAATTGTATAGAAGTAAGAATTAACTTTGTGTTTAGAGTTAATCTGATTAAGCGCTGGGTCAACACGTCCACGGCTGATACTTTCAGCTGGGAATAACCAAACTTGGACTTGCTTTCGCCGACTTTCGTTTAAGCCGATTTCCAGGAGCTTTGTGAACATTCAAGTTAGATGTTTTAGCCAAATACTTTGCTGTTATGGTCATGTTTAACTTTGAATATAGACGCTAAATAAGTCTTTCCGCTTGAGACCTTACTTGACCCCTGAGCCGATTTTGATAAAAAAGGAATAAAGATTTAACCAGTATATACATATAGGCTACATATTATTGGAAAGCTTAAATACTCATTATGATTATTACATTATGACATTGATGAAACTATAATTAATTTTTAAAGATTCTTTAATTTATTCACTTTGTCCAGAATGGAATGCATTTTTAGTAGTTTAGTAAAACAAGACCACAGTATACGTTCGTATAATCAGCAGTCGATCTAATCCCGTATTCCCAGCCAGTATGATCGCTGGTTGAAGAGGTAACAAATTCCGCATATTGCCACTAGAGGGCTATCAGAGCTAGTTGATAACAACAGCCAAGGAAAGTTTATCTTTTTACACACTTCGACGTTTTGATTGATAGCTTGACAGCACTCGCGCGTGTTTGTTTTAAAACATCACGTACGTTAAAGACAACACGTTGGCCGACTGCTAGTACATGACAAGTGTCGCGAGAAAGTGCATGGAAAGCCACTCAGCCCTTTGTTTGGACACCTTCGCTTCAGGCCATGTACGGAATTAGGTGCCTTTTTAACCAGAGGTTTGTTGTGCCTGCGGTACGGATATAGGGGGCACTGCAGCTGTGACTTGATTAAAGCGTGGAACAGCAATCTGATCTATTTTGAGGAATGAAATTTAGAGTCGGTACCATACTAATTTATTTTGTACAATTTTATTTTATTAATCTATCTGAATCAAAGGAAATACTTTGTTCATAAACATTCAATTTCCGACCCTCTGGATAAGGGCAGTTTGTCTGAAGAGTAGCAATACTGTCTTTATTAAATAGCACTGGAGGAAAATTAACTTTCCAACAGTATGGAAACGTTTCACATCTGAGTTGTGCTAGTGTCAATTATTTGTGGACTATATCGCCACCATGTGACTTAAAATATCCATAAGAACGGGGTCAAACACTTCTCAGTCAATCAATCCGATCAGGTAGGTAGCCTAATTCAAGTTCAACCATTTCCAACTATATTGCAACTCGAACATTGAGGGTCCAGGGGCCGCCGAGGCGTTGGGAATCGGAAAGTTAAGGATGCCGGAGAACCAAACTGAGCCAATCCCATGTGTTATGAATCATTTTATCTTAAACTAGTCAAACAAAATTGTATCAAAAAGTTTGAAATCCAGTGCCTATAAACATTCCTTTACTCGTGGTCTGATTGAACTTTATAACAGTTTTAATATAGACTAGCCCAAAATACCTTCTTAGTCCCAGCTCTGGAATGGAAGGAGTTATCTGTCGATGCTTTTACTTCATGAATCATTGTTTGATTTGTTTCCATATGTTTTTCTTGTTCAAGTTTTGCATCATATTTGCTGTGTGAATTGGTCGGGTAAAGCGGGTAATCTAAACGTTTTAGATTGTAGTTCAACAACCAAATTGTGTGTACATGTCTTATAGAGTTTGACAAGTAAATGCATATGCGGTAACTAAATCTCCAGAGCCGGTTCATGTTATGTGATTTAAATTTGTCATTTGGCATCGAGTCTAAAATCAGCCGTTAGGGGACACAATTTGTGTTATAAATTGTATAATAATACAGTAAGCAAATTCGATTTATAGCGGTACCGGCAGACACATACGATTACGTAAGAGTCCTTGTCTGTATAAAGTAGCGAGCCTGATTGCAGCAAACAACCGACAGTTTTCCAATAATTCAGATGTGGAAAAGCAAATCAAATTGGTCACCGAGGATTACCGACGCTATACGACTTTTACCGACTAACAGCTAACCGGTGCTATGTATACGATTTAGTGAACCGACTGCGCACATCTAACACTCAAACAAACTCTATTTCTTAGAACATGGGCGATGAAAGCATTCTCGTCTACACAACCTAATAGGTTTGTTTTATACTTCTAGTTAGTGGACGTCTGCTTGTACTGGTTAACAGTTAATAATTCTTCATTATATTAAGAAAAAAATTGTTCAAAATGCATTTTATGTAACTAATAACGCCTTGCGGTCTGTGAAGGGACTCGGCCACGCCTTGTCACACCTGGTTAAGTAATCAACCAGTAAGACCTATTGCATAACATAACAGAAGCAAGTTTTAACTTGATAAATCTTACAGCTACAGCATGTGACCAACACTTTGAAAAAATCTGTTAACTATTAGTAACTAGGTCTTGACTAATTTTGATACTGTATTTTCACCCAGCAAGCATAATATTTCACCATCTGTTCATTACTATTCTACACGACAGCATAATACCAACGTACATCAACGATCCTTCAAATCTGTCTTACCTTTCATTGAAAGTGTCTCGTCACAGGGATCGGATCAGACTACTAAAAATCCAAAGTCATTAAATCCAATGTCATTATTCAAGTCTTAAGCCAAACCTGTAGGCTACCTGTTGATAAAATGAATCACTTCTAAACATGTCTCTCTATATACATATGATGTCTGTAAAATAATTTCTTGTCACACTTCCTAGAACAAGTTTTATTACTTTCATATATTTAGGGCTTGCTGAGTTATAGCTAACAGTTATATAGTTGGGATATAACAAGCCTTATAGCTTTATTCCCCCCAATGCTTTATGTACCCTACAACCAAGCAAGCTATAGTCTTATCTATGTAAAATAGATTTTAATTTAGTGAATAAACTGATAAGTCAATGAAATAAATCAAGCTCCAACCAAAGATACCATAACTTCTAGGAGAGAAGGTCAAAGACAATATGATTAATGTAGATAAATTTTTAAATCGATTATCTCCCCTTCATTACGTGCAGCGCTCCTCGTGCATTTTTAAGTCCATTTGACTAAAACCGTCGCCGTCTTACCGCCATGATATTCGTACACGCCGTTTGGTCATAAAACAGGACCGTCTTGAATGTGATGATGTTCGTAAATTACCGAACGTGTGTGGTCATCGCCAGGCGAATTACAGCTGTATAAATACACCAGGATTATGCTATGACGTCATGCTGTACCGTAGATCAATGTAACTCTTTTTTTAAAAGTTACTAGTAAATTTAATTATTTAACTATAGGCCTACTCATATCCAAAAAATTGTTCCATTTTATGGTGACCCATCTTCTCTAGCCAAGGGTTTTATATCCGAGCAACTCTGCTTTACAACCCTTGTCAGATAATTCACCTACAACGAGTGTTTCAGCTACGCCACCTGGCG
>JAVFBX010243392.1:0-10326 GCA_034783855.1 Mopalia kennerleyi | reverse complement strand
TGTGTTATACAGCCCAACAACAGTAACAATAATTTATCTAGTTATGTTAACAACTGAGCCAATTATACATCATATATTGGGATAGAACAACCCTATTGGGGTTTATATTCCAGCCATGCTAATTATAATGTGTACTGCTGTTATGTTTTGTATATACATTATGGTAAATACATATCATATAAAAAAAGGTACGGTACCCTAAATCACCTCAATTTCGTCCGTGACAAATCCTAACTTTTGGGGTTGTTCTGACAATACTACAGCATGTATTTCAACAAATTTATGTTTTCTGACAAATGTTGATGCTTTCTAACTGAAAATTCATTTCCAAGTCTTTTAAATAGCTTCTAAAATAGTAATTTTATGGACGAATTTGGGGGTGATTTGGGTAATCTTTAAAAAGTCTCCCCTAGACATGGTATTTTACCTGAACTATGGCTGTATTGATGCATGAGTTCCCAGGTGTGGTTGTCTATGGATGACCATTTGTGTCATTTGGTAGAATAACATTCTGCTTACCCACAAATACTTTATGTTCACCAAATCTATTTACATCTATTTCTGGTGGATATCCTGATTGTAATATATGTATAATCTATTCACACCTGCTAAAAGTTGTCCCATGGTGCTCCGATCACATAGATCACCGCTGTTGCCTGACTTATTACCTCCTACCAAATTGTTCTGAAACTACATATGATAGTCAGGCCCTGTGATTTGGAATTCAGTTCCGCCTATGACTCCACAGGCAGATTCAACACAAATCTTTAAGAAAAGATATCTTTATAATGTTTGCTCCATTGTAGGCCTATGTCAAATTATTGTGTATCTAGTGTTGTTTCTAGCATTTCATTATTTTAATAATTCCATAATTCTGTTGTTGCTGGGAGTTTCACTGATTGAGTGAATTTTGATCACACTACTGAAAACTCTCTTGAAAAAAGCTATTATTATAATTATTATGATTATAATTATGATTATTATGGTTATGATTATTATGATTTATTATTATTATTATTATGATGATTTATTATTATGATTATGATTATGATTTATTATTATTATTATTATTATTATTATTATTATGATTTTATGTTATTATTATTATGATTTATTATTATTATTATTATTATTTCAGTCGAGTGATAGCTGGGACACCAATGAATGTACAACCTGTATTTGTCAACATGGCCATATCAAGTGCTCCAAACAGTGTCTGATTACTTCCTGCTCAGAGGTGAGACCAATCATAACTGATAAATCTGAGACCAATCATAACTGATAAATCTGAGACCAATCATAACTGATAAAACTGAGACCAATCATAACTGATAAATCTGAGACCAATCATAACTGATAAATCTGAGACCAATCATAACTGATTAAACTGAGACCAGTCATAGCTGATAAAACTTAGTACAAGGTAGCATTACCAGCGGATAAATATGGTGTAAAGCAAATAATTAATCATCAGTTGGTGACAACCATCATCTCTTGCCAAGAGTTTTATTCTGAGCTACTCTGCAATACAATCCTTGGAGAATTGAGCGCATACAGTTAGAATTACGGCTATGCCACTTGACGGATAAATTGACCAAGTGTTGGGTCAACTACTGATAACATACATGTGTTGAATGTTATACTCAAATTTGTTTATATTTGTAAAAAACTATTGACATATATATACAGAGATTTGGCATCTGCTATATGTGTGGGTACATATGCAATACCCTCGTTTAATTGGATGAGAACCATACCCCCAACATATCCTCTTTTAACGCCCACTTTCATTGTTATTTATGGCTGTCATTTAAAACTCTACCAGAACACTTTAAAATTTGTTGTTGGAATACACCGCCACATATAAGTGAAATACCCTTGAGTATGGCGTAAACATCAATGAATCAATGAATCATTGAGTTGACGGTAGTTCAGTCAGTTAATCTTTGGACCTCTAAGCACCCTTCAGTGTAAAAAGATTAATCAAACAACATTTAGAGTTGCGGTCAGATAAACCATAAATTTCTTGATAACGATTTCTTATTTTGTGATAGAACACAGCGTTTTGATAAATATGTCTGTATCATCATCTGGTTTAAATTGATTATAAAGAGCAGAGGTGAAATGCAGTAATTATACATATGGTTGACATCGATTGACACTCCACTTGTCATACAAAGAGGACAAATATAATGTCAAATACACTAATGACTAATTGTAGCATTATTATCAAATTCAACTTTTTTATTACTTTTTATTATTTTATTGCTTTTTCAATATTTCCAGCATTGAATATTTAGACTTGGATGCAATGAATTTTGAGTAGAATAAAAGTTAAATTGAAAAATTTGAATAAATAAACACATAATTATTAATATTTTTTTCAGGGTTATGTGTTGGATGTTGATTTGGTTGGAGACAGATGTTGTGCCTGCAGACATTTAGGTATGTCTATACAAACTGTATTTATGGAATTTTACATAGACCTGGACAACTATACCTTCAATCTTAATCACCTCCTGGACAACTATACCTTCAATCTTAATCACCTCCTGGACAACTATACCTTCAATCTTAATCACCTCAAATTTCATCTTGTAAAAAACCACAACTTTTTTGCTTGTGACAAAATTACAGCATGTAATCTTGCTTGTTGTGACAATATTACAGCATGTTGACAAATGGTCATGCTTTCTAGCTGAAAAATTCATCTTCTGCTTCTCAGACAGAATTTCCAAGTCTTTTCAATAGCTTCCGTCCAAAATAGTAATTTTATGGATGAATCTGAGGTGATTAAGGGTAGTTCTTTTTTATCTTCTTTTATAATTTGAGAAACAAAAGCCCAGCTACATGTATTTAATTGCTTTCCACTGATATTATAGATATAGAAGATACTTTATTATCCATCAACTGAATTCGTTGTGTTCTGATTGGTCAATTTCCATACGTATAACTTGTGAAATTTCTCCTGTCACAAGATTTTACGATTTTAAAATGCCAAGGAACTCAAATTGGCTTATCAAAGTAATTATTAAGGCTGAAATGTATTCATGTAATTATACTGCATGTATTTTATTTTAAAAGTGAAGTAAATTAAAATACTAAATAACTGATATTGGCTTGTTTAGGTAATAATTAAGAAAATAATAATTTGTGTAATATTGTTGTAGGAACAACTGAGAACAGTGTTTCAGTGGGACCAGTCACAGGTATAGTAAATTATGTTCATCCCTATTCATTCATATATAGGGTGGAATAGTTGTCAGATATCTTCTACTAGAAAGCTGATTGGATTATTTCTCTAGTTAACTGGGCCCACTTTCACAAAGTCTCCTTCGGCTAAGCTAACCTTAACACATGGCTCTTTCATGGGCCCTCTGGCTAAAGGCAGTATGGCTTTTATGGGCCCTCTGGCTAAGGGCAGTATGGCTTTCTTATGGGCAATGGCTAAAGGCAGTATGACTTTTAAAGGCCCTCTGGCTAAGGGCGTAAGGCTTTCTTTTGAGACCTCTGGCTATGTAGTCGACCCTCTAAGGGCGATATGGTTTTCTTCTGGGCACTGGCTAAAGGCAGTATTGCTTTTATGGGCCCTCTGGCTAAGGGCGTAGGGCTTTCTTTTGAAACCTCTGGCTATCTCAAGGACCCTCTGGCTAAGGGCGTAGGGCTTTCTCTTGAGACCTCTGGCTATCTCGGGGACCCTCTGGCTAAGGGCGTAGGGCTTTCTTTTGAAACCTCTGGCTATCTCGGGGACCCTCTGGCTAAGGGCGTAGGGCTTTCTTTTGAAACCTCTGGCTATCTCGGGAACCCTCTGGCTAAGGGCGTAGGGCTTTCTTTTGAGACCTCTGGCTATCTCGGGAACCCTCTGGCTAAGGGCGTAGGGCTTTCTTTTGAGACCTCTGGCTAAGGGCGTAGGGCTTTCTTTTGAGACCTCTGGCTAAGGTCAGTAGGGCTTTCTTGTGGGCCCTCTGGGTAAAGGCAGTATGGTCAAGCTATTGTACTCGTAAGCACAGCATTACACTTTAATCAATCAATCAATCAATCAACGGTTTCCTTTGTCAGATTGTGATGATGTTTTGGACGTCCTGCAAGCGATTCCAACAGGTCAAGGTCAACTATTACAGCAATCTTTCGAACCTACCGAGCTACTGGGCTATCTAGAGTTCCACCTGGATGGAAATCAGCAAGTCCACTTAATCGATGTCAAAGGTAGCCCGTTTACATTAGCGTACAGGAATGAAATGACAAGAGGCCTGTGGGAACCTTATACAGATGTTAATTCAACACAACAAAGAGTGGTGAGTAGATAGATTTTTATATGAGGGCTTAAAACCAAGAAAAACAAGTCCAGAAATGACTGTTTGAGAAAAACAAGTCCAAAATCTTTATCTTAGCTATAATCTCATTATATCAAGTACCTGTATTAAAGTCATCTTTTGGATTTTTGTTGCAAAACTTTGTCAAAGTTAAATCTAAGGTCTTGTGCCCATTGGACACATGAGTGGATTAAAAAACTGATGACAAGGGCCTGTGCTGTAAGCCCTCGGTGTATCATTCAGGGTCTGACCTCAGCCTTGCTCATTTGGGCTATGGATTTATTGTCATTTTGCATGTCTAATACATAACCCTATCCTTTCACAGTTGTTATTTCTATTTCCTTATAGAAAAATTCTATAGGAAATCTAAATTTGCTGAACTAGAATCAGTTAAAACTAAGAAAATAAATAATGACGATACTACCTTTAAATAGTATAGATGTACATGTCACAACGTGGAAGAGATTTGTTATGTCCTTCTGGAAAAGATATTGCGACTCCCAAATCCTGTAAAATACTAACACTACTCAACTAGCTTAAGTCTAAGTAGAAGCAAGTACATTCCTATCATTCACCTGTTTCAGATAGGAAGGAATAATGATAAGTTTGTTCGTTTTTTTAGTATGATGTCAACATCAAATTTCATTTACAAATCTTTGAATTCACTGGTTTCAAAGCGGTGTCTCAGCCAGGATTAGAAATCTACCTGTCGTTAGTCCCTATTCTGTAGAATTTTTTCTATCTTTCCAATGTAAAAATTAAGAATTTCTACCTGTCATTTTAACCATTTTTAGAATTGTGCCTGTCAAAAATGACAGTTGGACAGGTCTGTAGCTTAGACTATGATCTAAAGTATTTAAATAAATTATTTATTCAAAAGAAAAGTTTACCGTTCACAGGATTGAGTCCGTCTGTCGACCCTCAGGTATATGAGTGAGTCACAAGATGTGGCTCTGGCAATCGCTGGGGTACTTTTTACGAGGTTTCCTCCCAGTTTTCCACCATTATAGGGCAAGAAACAGTGTGAAGTGGACAATCCGTCGTCCTATAAGTGAAATACCCTTGAGTACGTCATTAGACCCTAATCAAACAAACAAACAAAAGAAAAAATTTACACACACATAAATTACATTCAACTGCTTTTGATATCCACCTTCCTTTTTTATTTCAACCTAAATGAAAAATAGTTACCATCAAAGGGATAGGGGTCACTGGAATAATTTACCATTAAGCTTTAAGAACGCCTCATCATTACAAATTGATCAACATAATATATAACGTTTGTGATAACTTATATGTCAGTCGTTAAATTATTGTTAATTAGTACATTTGATAATCTATGTATCCAATTTATAAACACTTTGATCATTTTATCATTTATTGTCTAAATTACTTCGATGATTTTTCTATTTAATTATTGTCTTGTTTTAATGTTAAAATAATATGCATACATGTATGATAATGTTTATATATCTATATGAATTTATGTAGAATATTTACTGAGAGCTAGGGAAGAGCATATTTTAAATTTGACTGTAATTTTGTCCTCATTAAATAAATTTATTATAATAATGATAAATATTGCAAATGACACAAGCTGATAAAGCCTTCATACAAACACATGGTGTCTCTATATATGGACTCCTATAGAGACACCATGCGACATAACGCTGCTTGTTTGTATTCTTGCCTAGCCTCATACGCTGGATTTATTTTGGTACATACACCCAAAATGGTGAAAACTCCAGCTTATCAGCAATGCACTATCCCATAACAGTCACTTGTTTTTGTTTTGATAGCGCTTTTGAAACATCCTTAGACTCCCAAGAAATGAACCCTGCTCTTGATCATGTTTGATAAGTTGATTTCAGGCAAGACTCCTACTGTCGTTCGTATCTTTGGGGTCTCCAGCATGCTGAGCAATAAAAAGTAAAAGTAAAGAACTCATGTAAATCATGACTGTTGTTTTTTTGATTGTGCTTTAGTTTGAACCATCCTCAGTCGACACACAGGAGCAGTTTGAAGTAAACACATTCGTCGCTACAAAGATAAGGATTTACCCAGAGGGTCCAATCAACATACAATTACTCGGATGTCCATGTACGTATCCCAGTTGTTTGTCCTGCCAAGCATGAACTGGTTACTTGAATAAAAGGAGCTGTCTATTGCCTTGGAGATCTCATTGCTCCGGGGCATCATTTTTATTTTGTTGCCCATGGCAAGGGCTTATTGGTACATACTTCGACGTACCGAACATCAAACTCAATGAAATGAGCAAACTGTATTAGTTTTGTGTGTGTCTTTGTTTGGTGGTTTCCTTTACCCTATGGGATGACATGCTGTCATATGAGGGAAATATCCTTCAGTTTGGCCTGAAATCTCAGTAAATAAAATAAATAAATCTCAGGAAATGTAAAGATGTTCATGACAAATTGAAATGATTAGAAATTTGAGATAAACCCCTGTTAAAAGTGAAAAAAAATTTATTAATTTAATGTGGTTGATCAGTGGTCAAAAGGGGAGATAAATATGTTGTGCATATAACTGAAATTGCCACCTATGTCATTTACAACTGATGATATAATTTAATGTGGTGGAGATAAATACGTATTCATATGACTACAATTGTCACCTTTGTCATTGACTAACAAAGTATGGTTTGAATAGTAATTTAAATTGAATGGTTAGTTAATGACGTAGGTGCCACTGCCAGTTATATGAGTGACAGATTGATCTCCCTTTTTAACTATTGACTAACTTGATTTTATTGTATGATTTATTTCTGATTTCTGTAGTGATTGTTCCCACTGGAACACCGGTGATCAGCAGCACCCCTCCCATGTCCACCACCAGGGTCACGCCCACAGTCACGGAAAGTACCACACAGGGTGAACAAACAACTGAACAAGGAGAACAAACAACTGAACAAGGAAAACAAACAACTGTACAAGGAGAACAAACAACTGAACAAGGAGAACAAACAACTGAACAAGGAGAACAAACAACCCCGGTTGAAATGACCACTGCTGGTGAACAAACCACAGCAAGTTCAACTGTAGTAGAGCGAACTACAATGTCTGTTACCACAACCTCTACTATTTGTGAAGAAACATTACTGACGGATATCAACGAGATCCAGTCTACATTCAGTATGGCCGCCTCCTCCAATCAAATCCTTGCTCCTCTTGCTTTACGTTCCAGTGACACTGGTGTTGTTACTAGTTGGTCACCACTCTCTAATGATTACTATCCCACACTGGTAGTCACAGCCACAACGGATCAGGTGACCTTTACAGGGTTTGACCTTTCTGTGACCCCACTCAACACCCTCGTCTCCCTGGAAGTCTCTTTCAGTCAGGATGGAGATGAATGGTTCACCCAAGACCTGGTTTGTACACTCTATTATTGTTCAGCACTATTATTCCTCCTTACTCTATTATTGTTCAGCACTATTATTACTCCTTACTCTATTATTGTTCAGCACTATTATTACTCCTTACTCTATTATTGTTCAGCACTATTATTTCCCCTCACTCTATTATTGTTCAGCAATATTATTCCTACTCACTCCATTATTGTTCAGCACTATTATTCCTCTTTACTCTATTATTGTTCAGCACTATTATTCCTCCTTACTCTATTATTGTTCAGCACTATTATTCCTCCTTACTCTATTATTGTTGAGCACTATTATTCCCCCTCACTCCATTATTGTTCAGCACTATTATTACTCCTTACTCTATTATTGTTCAGCACTATTATTCCTCCTCACTCCATTATTGTTCAGCACTATTATTCCTCCTTACTCTATTATTGTTCAGCACTAGTATTCCTCCTTACTCTATTATTGTTCAGCACTATTATTCCATCTCACTCCATTATTGTTCAGCACTATTATTACTCCTTACTCTATTATTGTTCAACACTATTATTCCTCCTTACTCTATTATTGTTCAGCACTATTATTCCCCCTCACTCCATTATTGTTTAGCACTATTATTCCTCCTTACTCTATTATTGTTCAGAACTATTATTCCTCCTTACTCTATTATTGTTCAGAACTATTATTCCTCCTTACTCTATTATTGTTCAGCACTATTATTCCCCCTCACTCTATTATTGTTCAGCACTATTATTCCTCCTTACTCTATTGTTCTTTAGCACTATTATTCCTCCTTACTCCATTATTGTTCAGCACTATTATTCCCCCTCACTCCATTATTGTTCGGCACTATTATTCCCCCTCACTCCATTATTCTTCCCCACTCCATTGTTCCTCCTTACTCCATTGTTCTTCTCCACTCCATTGTTCCTCATCACTCTGTTGTTCCTCCTCACTCAATTATTTATCCTCACTACCTTATTCTTCCTCACTCCATTATTCTTCCTCATATTTCCATTATTGATGCCGGTGGTTGGAGGGAGCTTCATGTTGCCCTGGTGCTCTCAGAGCTAAAGGGGAACAGGAAGTTGATTTGTTTGTGATCTCTGTATTGCGTCCTGTTATAGTCCTGTATTTGTCCCGTCATGTCTTTGTTTGTTGCCAGTGATGTCAAGGGTGGTTTCTTTCACCCATTGGGCTGGCACGTCGTTATATATGTGAAATACCATTGAGTATTATGTTAAACCCCAATCAAACAAACAAACAAATCCATTATTGATTGTTTATATTTGTATTTGTTTTTGACAGCCTGTGAACATTGACGAGAGTTCCAACAGAGTGTATGCTACCTTTGGCGATCAAACCGGCAACGGAATTCTTGCTCGCTCAATCCGATTCCAGTTCCCCAAGTCTGACAACCCACTCGTGCAGGTGTCTGGATTAGAAGTTAAAATCTGCAATAAAAAAGGTATTCTTTCAAAGGCGGAAATTTTGCCAAGAAAATATCCCATAAAATGTTATCTTGTTCAGATAGAAAAAAGGCCTATTTTAAAGTATTGACTAGACATGCATGTATTTATGTGCTCTCATAAGGCGCATTATCACAGTACATTTTGAAGTTACGACTTATGGGAATTCCCCTGATTTGCAGCTTCCAATCAAAATGTAAATAAGGAGAATCCCCTAAAAGTAGACAAATCAAAACTCTGCAAATAAGGGAAATTCCCAGAAAGTCTTCCAATCAAAACTCCACAAATAAGGGTAATCCCTTGAGATCGCTACTACAAACCAAACCATGCGAATGCACCTCTTTGCGCATTGAGAATTGAGAATAGACAACGACTTGCTCGTCCAAAACTGTGGAAGTTAGGGGAAACTTCCTGTTGTCCAGGGGCCAGTTGCTCGAAATACGATAAGCTGGTAACACCAGATTTAATCACTTATACCGGGATAAACTTTCAACTGACCTGACGTCACCTAATAGCAGATTAAATTTAATTGGGATTGAGTCCATCTGTCGATCCTCAGGTACAACATGTGGCTCCAGCAGTTGTGGGGGTGGTTTTAAGAGGTTTTCTTTCGGTTTTCCACCATATCAAGGCCAGGAACAATGTGAAATGGATACTCCGTCGTTATATAAGTGAAATACCCTTGAGTACAACATTAAACCCCAATCAAACAAACAAACAAAATCCTTCACCGATTGTGCTGGCATGTCGAGAAATACAAGAAATAATCTTAAGAAGGCATAAAACCCCATTCAGTCCTGTGAATATATTTATTAGTGTAAAGAGGGAAATACTTGCATTTCACTTCTGGGACCTCGGAAATTTTGCCTTCCAAGACCAAGACTCGAGAGAAAAGGTAGTGACTATCTACATGGTATAGAAAATGTCTGATAAATACATTGTGTATGTTGTAAGCAAGATATTTGGCAAAGGCTTAGAATATATGGCAAAGGCTTAGAATATATGGAAAAAGCTTAGAATATATAGCAAAAGCTTAGAATATACAGCAAAAGCTTAGAATATACAGCAAAAGTTTAGAATATATGGCAAAAGCTTAGAATATACAGCAAAAGCTTAGAATATACAGCAAAAGCTTAGAATATACAGCAAAAGCTTAGAATAT
>JAVFBX010243381.1:0-10326 GCA_034783855.1 Mopalia kennerleyi | reverse complement strand
TTTTAATCGCATGTTGCTAATCCCTCTCCTGTTTTAATGGCACTAATGGTGTATACATGTATCTGAACGTGCTTGTCATAACCATCGTCTTCATTCTTGTTTTGTAAAGAATGTGAATGTTTGATCTATTTTCTTTTTATCTTGTCATATGTCTTACTTTTTTAGTCTATGATAGTTTATAGAATGTTGTTCAAAGCTTTTGTTTGTCTCTCTGTTTGTCGAAATAAAAGCACTTGAGTGATTGTGTTAATTGTAAACAATAATAAAATTTCTTGTATCTTGTATCAGCTGTTGAAGTGCGAACAAGATATCGATGGCAGCGGTTATACCTTTTGTTTTACTTTCAACACCGACAAATCTCTACAATTATCTAATCCGGTAGGAGAGTGACTATCTGACCCTAGTCGTGGTAATGACATGTTGATACTTTCATTATATATGCCAATTTTGAAATGGGGTTGATGGGACATATGGCCATAGCACGTTAAGGTGCAGTTGAAGGATATATGGAATATTACGTATACTGTAGCCAATTTTTTGACAGGTTTCCAATTGTATACGCTCCAAGAGTAAGCTGTTGTAATAGTAGTTTGGCATTAAACAACAAGAGGACCGTAGGACATATCGATGGCTTAAAACCAGACCTGCCCATGTCCAATTTTAGCATGGTTTTTTAAACCTACCCAGTGGGCCAAAGAGCACAAGACCCCATCATGAACTTTGACAAAGTTTAAGTAACAAATAACTTTAATACTTGCTATAATGATTTTACAGCTAAGATAAGTCTTTTGCACTTATTTAAAAAAATTTAAAATGTCATTCTTCAACATCGGCGGGTATTTTCTTTTTAGCCCTCGATATGTAAATATGTATAATATGTGAATATGTATAATGCACTGTTAAACTGATAAACAAATTTGCAGTTTATTTTAAAGCGTTTTTACCTCAATCATTTTCAATACTAAAGGTCATAAAAACAACATGTATATACAGGTACAAGACCTCACATATAAAGGCAATCAGTCCTGTTGAGGATTGGCGGATATTGCACAAAATCATCCATGTTATAAGACAAAAAATAAATCCTTCTATAAAAAAAAACAGGTTAAAAATCTATCATGCCTTACTGTATTACAGATTGACTTTGCACTTAATGAAATTTGTATATATTGGTATAGGCCGAGGTAAATACATACACACGTACACGCATATGCATGTCATATAAGATATTGTTTTCTCTTGCTTCAACATTGAACTTGATCAAATTATTAATCAAATATAAATTAGTAAAATGCCACAGAAGAAGAGATTTAGGCCCCAAAACGAAGGAATTAAATCTATAAATAGTATTTAGATTTGTTTATAACCATATTTTCCTGCGTTACAAAATACAAACTAGGCTAGGCTGACTAGTATTGACGATAGGCTTATTGATATTGAGAATAAATTGCTGCTGTTGTAACAATCTATACAGTTCGAAAACTGTATATTTTTAAAGTATATTTTGTTAAAACCTACTGTTGTCAGCTAACACCAAGCTAACCCTATACAAGTTGATTTTAATGCTATGTTCATATTTTGCACAATGTTTCTGTCAAAATGTAATTTTTCTATTTTTTTCTATTGCAGAGATCTCTAATGGCAAAAAATTTAGTGTGGTTTAAGAAAAAACAACTGTCAATATATCTTCTTCTAGTGGCTTCGAGTATATCCAGCTGTCAGCATTTCTTCACCAAGACGAAGAGTTAAACTGCCAATATATCTTCTTCTTGTGGCTTCGAGTATATCAAGCTGTCAGCATTTCTTCACCAAGACGAAGAGTTAATCCGATCAAGAATCACCGTAAGGCACTATCAGAACAAAGCCGGGCAAACGGTGCATCTAGTGCAAAGTTATCAAAGTTAAAACCAGTTGGTTTTGGTTTATTTTGAACTATAGAAGCTTTCAAAAACACGTGCTGAAAAATAGTGGATAGAGCTGTACATGTACAACAGCACTTTTGATTGGCTGTAGAGCCAAAGCAAGGCTGCATGTCCTCTAAAGTAGGCCTCAATCTAATTAAAATCAGATCTCAACAACACTCCGTGTTTTGTTTGTCGCTATATTGATTTCTAACGCAATCTCTCTACTTTTACTGTTCAATTAGGTCAAGCTTACTGGGGCCCAGGAAAGGTAATAGTTTCAGTCGTTCAATAAAAACACATGTACACGTGGCCATGGTAAACATCAAATTCAGCCTAAACATGCAGAAGTTGTCCGATTTTCTTCTGTGTTGATGTTGTAAGTTGCATGTTAACAGAGGAAAGTGCAATTGCACTCGAAGTTTATTATTTGAATGGTGTTTGTTGTTTTTGCGTGTATGTATCCGTTAGTCATGTACAAATACGCAGTCAGGAAACTTCGTTTAGTCGACGGAAATCTTCGGCTTTTCCAAACCAGAATTAAGAAGCAGCAGTCTGTGATTGGTCAATTTAAGAAACCAATCGACATTAAAGGTGGGATGATTGCGTAAGACCTTAATATAGCGACAAACAAAACACGGGGAGCGTTTTAGGTTTAATTTTAATTAGACTGACGTATATAGGCATAAGCATTGAATTTCGCACTGTTTAGTGCTGCTTTCTGCAAAGTCAGTTTTGTCAAAGCTGCTCTATATAGTTAACATTAAAACAGAAGTTTTTGTAACTCGCGTGATAATTGAAGCAAAAAATGATTTAAACACAATATTGACACCATAGCATCTTATGCAAACGACCGTTATCCCTTTTTCATGCATAAAACAAGGACACAAGAAACTTTAAAACGTGTTTGAATAAATGGCAGTGGCAACGGGACTATAAACAAACCCCTTTACACGTTAAAGTTCGTTATAATGGAGCTTAAAATTATAAATCGTTCTGTGGAAGTCACAATCTTGAATCTGAAAAAAAAATACGAGAGCAAAACAGGATTGAACGCAAATGTGGATTACTATACTGTTGGCAACAGTTATGCTCTGGTTATACACCGGCTTTTAGTATTATACATGCGGCGCAAAAATCGGCAATAAATATGGAAACCAAATTGCTTTCAAAAGGAAGTCGACTGAGGTTATTTTAACATCCTTTTAAAAGAGGATCGAACAATTCCAACAACCTAACTTAAAATATTGTAATTATGATGTAAAAATAACTGTAGGCAATATGAACATTATTTCCGTTCATGGCTTAGAACGCCTCTGACCTATGGTTGTCTTTGAGAAACTGCCGTACAACAAATTAAATAGACTATCTATTAATTGCTGGACACAAGACACGCGCTAATCACCCAAAATAAAAATAGCGGTAATTTATTGGTCTTGATATTGACAGTGAAAGTCAATAACCGTGCATGTCTAAAACGAGTACTTTCCGCGTACATAAACAAAAAACCTGTTTTGTTTTCTTAATACGAATAATAATTATTCTTTTTGCATTTAAACCAGTGTGATCAATTTTTCAGTTGTTGTAATTTTTGTTATTATTTGTGAGAACTGAAATTGAAACCGAATTACACGTTTTGCGTCTTTCGCTTTCGATATGCTTTTTTCAGAATCACTGATGTGGGTTCCTGACACGAACCAGACATCTTGTAGTTTGAATACATTTTCTTGTAAGTAAAGATATTCGAGAATAGTATTATTCCTTTGTGATCTTCATGACAATAGTTTTCTTATGTGATCTTTATGTTATTAACCGCCCTGTGGGTTGGTCCTGGTCGGGTGATAGAAAATACCCATGCACAGCCCCCAGTGCTTGTCGCAAGAGACGACTAATCAGGTCAACCTTTTGGTGGTAAGTCGCGCACCGTGTCGAAGAAGGAGATTCTGGCGAATTTGGGGCAAATTGGCTGGCAAAAGATTGCCACATAGTCTATTTTCCAGAACACGTCACTTTGGCTCAATGTTGTCCTAGACGGGAGGTCGAGCACTGCAATGACCCAGTATTGATTCAATCGAAAATTAATGAACCATAGTTTAAAGATGTAAAGATAGATAATTATATAAGTTTCAATCCATCATACATTAGGAAAATTGTAGAAGGTGGCGACTCATGGGTCAACAAGTTGGGAAGCAAAAATAACATTTTTTTTTCAAGTTTCCACTCGTGTAATTATCGTTATCTACCTCTTTTGGATACCACTGAGAACGTTTCGCCTTTGTTGGTTCTCCATGGCGGGTGGGGGACATGGGTGGTAAAACTTTAAATTCCATATAATGAAACTAGACCACCCCTACAAATATTGAAAGAAAAAGTAACAGAAACTGATAAAAACGAAAAAGTGAAACAGACCTGTCCAACATTAATCTAATATCTAGCAAACCCAAGAATAAGCCCGTGTCAAAAAATATCTTGGTTCGCTTTAAATAAGGCGCTTATAGCAATGGCAGGAACTTTAAAAAACCTGGTGTCTGGTAACATTCTGGTGGAATACCTCAGAGAGCAACAGGCGGTAAGTTTAATAAATTAAAGACCACTTTTGAGTTACCTGTGACCCTTGCACCACACAGATCTCTACAGAGCATTAAGGCGACCACCAGAGGCAGAAATCGATTTGATCTATCAGGGAAAGAGATGTACGCTGAGGTCGGTGATCAAGGCATAACTTACGTAAAGCATTTTACAACTACAAAGGATGGCACTATAATAAAACTTAACTACTTATGCCACTACAGTGCCAGACTGCATTTACATTGGTCCTGGCAGAATGAGGGGAGTTAAAATCCTTCAGCGACAGTAACTCTTGGGTCTAATTGAATATTGAGTCTTAGAACTATTCTCTCTTTCATATCTTATGTAGAACTGTTCCCCCAGCATAATATTTGTATAGTTCACGGTTTGTCACAGTTACATAACTATCCTGGAGTATAGTCGGACAAAAGAGGCACCCAAGAGAGCAGAGTACTGGTTACAATGCTCTCATTACTAGATTCGTGTAGATATACACCATACAAATATATGCTACAGCCAGAAAAGAAATCAAAAGCAAACAATCATTATGTAACCTTGTGATTCATAATATTTGGCATAACGGAATAGTCCCAATGACAAACTGGGACGAATTAATGGTGGGAATATAAAATCAATATTTGATAGTGTTTTACAGATGAATCAACAATGTTAAGACAATGAGAAATATTTGGTAAGATATGCATTGCAATATTGTTTCAAAGTCATGAAATAAATAGGACACCGTAAAGATTGATATTTATTTAAATAAATATAAGATTAATATCTCACATGTAATTTATTACTGACGTCATGCGATTAAGTCTTTCAGCAAGAGGCCAATTTACACACAGAAATATTGCCCACATCAAAGTTTCTGTTCTAAGCTTCACAGTCTGTTATATTAAGTTACAAAACAAATGAATCTACCAATGAAGCAAGATAGAATCAGTACATTTCCGAAAATGTCATAGTTTGAGTTCCTCACACTGTTCAAGAACTGGGCCTCTAACATTAGAAATAACTCATCTTGTCCCTCTAATGTTTGTCCCAGAGCAAGTTGGCCCAAAAATTGGTAATTGTAGAACCGTGATTTCGATGTTATGAATGGTTCGTGGTCTTGTCTTGGTGGTGGGATGTCACATCCAGGCAAGGCCAACTACTGTACTTATCCAATCTGTATTGCTTGCTTAACTTGGATATATCTTTCGTGTGACTCTGAAGGGTTTCCAACTGAACTCTTACTATCTCCCATCCCTCAAGACGTTTCTCCGAGGACATTGTTTTCCATCCTTTTCGGGGCCATCGAACTTCCCTGTGACCTACGGGTATCTTTCTTTGTTTTTCCAAATCCCAACATTTTCTATCAGGCGGAATATTGGGCATTGCCGCAGATCGAAGGATTTTTTTCTGCTCTTTTGACGTAGGTTAATATCGGCTTTTTAAAAGTAACATGTCTCTATTCTCATGACAGTCGACGGATTTAAGTGTTGCTTCCACAACAACAATTCCAACAATTAGCGTTCATCACCTATATGTGATGACTACCATGGGTACTCTGCTATAAGATCTAAACAACTAAAGGCAATGTTTGCTTCAAGTATTGAACTTTATTCTCCCCTTGAACTTTGAGCTACAGAAAGTAATTATCGAGGGTTGGACTAAATCTACCTCGCCCTTGCCGTGTGCCATTTTGGAGGACGAGGGCCTTGATATGCCATCAGCCTGTCTATGTAGAACGATTTTGGTTTCTTTCTTGTTATAGTTTAACCATATTATGTCATCAAGTTGAGATGTATTCACATACGGTCCTTTCCTTTGTGGGTCAATTTAGTGCTAATACCTGGCTTCCGTACTGGATTATACAGCCATACTGCCTGTCCTTTCAGCGGTTCTAGTTTTGCCCTGATATCATATTGCTTCTTTTGGTAGGTGGCGCTTTTCTACAGATGCTGCCGGGCCAGCTCATGGATTTTGAAAAGTCGGCCCCGCAAGGACTTCACATACTTATCGGTATCTAATGCAGCTGTTTGGATCCATTGAATGTCTGGGAATAACAAGCTGCATAGTGAGGATGATTCATGTCCAAATACTATTGAATTAGGGCTATATTTGGGGCTTGTTTGCATTGATGCACGATGAAACTCAAATTTATCCCCATCATAATATTTCCCATGAAATTGGATTCGCAGTAATTCTATCACCCATATACAGCAAGCATTCTTCCCATTAAATACCTCTAAGAACGTCGTCCATAAATATTTCCATCACAGAAAGTGAGTTGGCCAACCCAAACGGCTGTCCATAGAATGTGGTAAATGCTGTTTTATCTTCGCCACGGTCTACCATCGGAATTTTCCAAAATCCGGATTTCAAAACCCATACAGCTAAACCAATGGATACCGGCTAATGAATCGAGACAATCGTCGATGCGAGGCAGTGGATATGCATCCTTCACGGTCACATCACTCACCTTACGAAAGTCAACACAAAACCATGTTGATCCATCCTTCTTTTTACAAAGGACTATAGGCGAGGCTCATGCGCTGTTGGAAGGCTCTATTAAAATATATTGGAGCATCCTCGCTATTTTCTCCTTTGAGCATCTCGTTTGTTCATGGCTTGTCGTCTAGGGCGCTGTCTAATAGGGACGGCATAGCTTGTGTTTATGTTGTGTGTTGTACGGTGCGTTTTGCCAGTCGTCTGAACCAAAACGGCAAACTTTTTTTAATTAGGAGTCTTGTCCAAGGATGCCGTCAGGCAGACTATCATAGACTATCATAGGAAAGCAATACCAAAATCCCCTAACAAAACCTCAAATTCTGCATGCCCGAATACATCCAACTGTTTTCACTTATATGACGACGGAGACAAAAATAAAACGTACAAACAGATCAGCTTCCTGTTTCCCTTTAGATCGGAGAACACCAGGGCAACAGAAAGCTCCTCCTCTTTTCTCGCCTCTTACGATCGACCGAGGGAGCCGTTGGAGTATTCTGCAGGACTGGCCAACCCACTCCCCCACGGGGCGTGTTTTTATTGGACAACTGAAACTGTAACCTTTCGTGAACCCCAGTTAAGCTTGACCTAATTGAACAGCATTAGTAGACTGATTGTCTTAGATCTCAATTAAGCGAAAAACAAAACACGGGGAGCATTTTTGAGGTCTGATTTTAATAAGATTGATACAGAATGGTCCTGGTTTATGACTTAGCGGACTATACTCAATGTCACAGAGGTAAGACGACGACCGTTTTAACAATATGTGTCAATGCAGGACGATGACATCGTATAAAAGAACCGGTATAACGTACTTTTAAGCTGCTTGCTGGTGTAAAACCGAGGTCAAGGGCAGCTAGTATAAAGAACTGTTTTATCTGGTGATCAAATGGGAAGTCCTGTTTTATACATTTACACATTTAACGGCTCACTTGTTACAAAAGAAAACATGAATTAATTGGTGAAATAAAGGCATATACCATATCTTTTTATTACCAACTAGTGTGACCTATATCTGATAATTAGCTTACGGGCTTAAAATGAACAATAGGTAATTCCGACGTGTTCATGTGATTTACATTGATGGCTTCTTGGTTTGCTGTTCCAATGTACGTCTTAATTTAAGTTTTGTTATTAAATGAACGGATGTAAACTAATAGCATCATTCAAAGCGGTGAGTTTTTTCCGATACGGTAAAGTTGTTTGAGTTGTTGTCACACCTGTATTAGGTGTAATACACAAGTAGTGTAAACCCGAAACAAATCAAACTCATTTTCTATCTCTATAATATTATTTCGGCACTTTATTCTGCCATCATCAGGAGTGAATTTGTGACAAGCTTTCTTTCCATGTACATAGTATAACTTGAAGTCGGTTATATAATGTTTATAACCACAACTCACAGGTATTGGGCATTCGAGGGAAGTTACATTTAAGGGGGAATACAAGGTGCATGGGCAAAGCATTTAACATTCGGGAACAATATATGGAGAACAATATAAAACAATCACTGTGAGCATGTACATGACTAATAAGCAGAGTTATGCAGATTGTGAGTATGTGGGGGACAGAGAGATAAAGTTATACCTAGATGTATAGCACAGAATGGGGCATGAGTGTAGGAAATATACTATCGGCAAAAGGCTAATTCTTTGGAGGCTGTGATTCCATGATTTTATATTGGTTGACAGCGTTTTATAGCCAGGGTCTCGTAGTAGGGTTTATTGCAGTAGATGGATAACATGGTAACTAAAACATCATCGAACCGATTTAATAAATCGACACCGATCTATTAAGTTGGTAAATTAAACGTAATTACACAAGCGGTAAGTGTCTATAGTGTTATCATTTGTTTTGTTATTCTCATTTTTATACCCCATTACATGTACAGGTGTATTTGTTTGATAAGCCCTTTGATCAACCCATTGTTCACTAATTCACTAGTTTTGTCCATTGGCCGCCATGTGAGTGAACTGACTTTATGTACGGCGTTAAACCCCAATCAAACGAACAATCTGTCGGAATCTGCTCCGATAGGCTAACCGGTGAAGTATTCCGCAGTGCAGTCACCCAGCGGATCTGACAGGCATAAGTCAAGCAAAGCGTAACTTCATTGATGAGCTAATAGCGGCTTGGCACAATAACCTACTGTCCAAGTGACCTAGATGCAGATGTCTTAATTAGGCCAAGTAAAGCGGTTATATTAAAACTGTCAATATTAGTAATTCTTCATCTGTCATATTAAAAAAAAACTTGTTTGCTGAAGAAGAACTTACAAAAGTGTAAGGGATGAGTAGTAGGGCATGAAATGTTATGATCGAATAAAATATACGACAATTACGCAGCATGGCCTCGCTGAGCATCACTACGAATCTTGTAGCAACTTTATACCGAGCTTGAAAGTTACACGTAAATGTCCATAAAAGTTAACGAGCGAAAAAGCGAGCAATACTTACTAGTGTAATACCCCCGCACCGAGGCTGTAAGTTATTAAAACTTACGAATAATAAACTTGACTGCCATGTATTGCATTGTACGAAAATATAAGGCCTAGGAGTGTACAAATGGGCTAAAACACATGCACAAGTAGATAACATAAAATTGTGTAACAGAGAGCAATGATGCGGAGAATGAAAATCTGTAACACAGTGCGTGCCTGGCCTAGTCTATTCAGTAAGATCCCGTTATTGTTGTGAGCACATTAGTTACTAACTTACTACACACGTACATAATCTGGAAAATGAGTGTTCGATTAGGGAGTTATGCTGTAGTGTGTGTGATCTGGGATCACCTGTGAAAGTAGGGTTTTCATGTGCACTACTATTCATGTAGTAATTTTTACTTCATGATAACGTTGAGCGTTTTTCCTAGTCTATTCGGTCAACCCTGTGACAGGTGTGTTGGGGGTTCGATGAACGGCTTAACGTTATGATGTATTATGCGTGATCAGTGGTGGGATCGGTTACCTGTGAAAGTAGGGTTTTTAGGTGTGTGGTTCGTATGCAGTCATTTTTACTACATGATAACGTTGAGCGTTTTCCTAGTCTATGGGGTCAACCCTGTGACAGGTGTGAAAGGTGTGTTGGGGGTTCGATTAGGGCGTTATGCTGTAGTGTTCTGGGATCGATCACCTGTGAAAGAAGGGTTTTTAAGTGCACTGCTATTTATGTAGTAATTTTTACTACATGATAACGTTGAGCGTTTTCCTAGTCTATTGGGTCATACCTGTGACAGGTGTGAAACACGTTGTGGCAGGTGTGTTGAGATGCAGTGTGCGTGATCAATTATCGATCACCTGTGAAAGTAGAGTTTTTATGTGCACTACTATTTATGTAGTAATTTTTACTACATGATAACGTTG
>JAVFBX010243370.1:0-10327 GCA_034783855.1 Mopalia kennerleyi | reverse complement strand
ACCCTAGAGTAAAGGGGGCACCAGGGCATAGAGGATGTGTGATACCCTAGAGTAAAGGGGGCACCAGGGCATAGAGGATGTGTGATACCCTAGAGTAAAGGGGGCACCAGGGCATAGAGGATGTGTGATACCCTAGAGTAAAGGGGGCACCAGGGCATAGAGGATGTGTGATACCCTAGAGTAAAGGGGGCACCAGGGCATAGAGGTGTCTTCCTCACCCACATTGGATGTGTTTTACTTGTGGCTATATTGAGATCGAAGGCAATCACTCTACTTATGCTGTTAAATTAGGTCAAGCTATCTGGGGTTCACAAAAGGTCACAGTTTCAGTTGTCCAATAAAACATACAGATAACAAGGGGTGTGGTAAACAACTCAGGCAAAACAAGCAGAAATTGTCTGATTTTCATTTGTGTTAATGTTGTAAGCCATATACAAACAGGTAAAAAATCACATTCCACTCAAAATTTATTTTTTTAACGATGTTTGTAGATTGTGCACGCATGTATCCGTTGGTCATGTAAAAATATGCAGTCAGAAAACTTCGGTTCATTGGCGGAAATCTTCGGCTTTTAATAACCAGAATTGAGAAGCAGCTCTGTGATTGGTCAATTTAAGGAACCAATCGACATTGCAGGTGGGGCGATCGTGTTAGATCTCAATATAAGCGACAAATAAAACACGGGGAGGGTTTTTGAGATCTGATTTTAATTAGACTGTATTGGATGTGTTTAACTGAATGTAGTGAGCTCAGCACCAGACAATATGAAAATCCCAACAGCCAACAGTATTTAGGTCACTTAGTTTGCCAGCTTTACCTTCTGTATTGTACAGCTTGAAAGGTATAACCAGATGACCAGCACTTAATCACACACTCTAACACCTGTTAAAAAGAAATCAAATACACCAGTTGTTAGATATTGTTTATGCCATTCAAACAAAGGATTGTGCCATATATAAAATACAGTCATTTATTCTATTATTATTTTGGTTTGTTAAACCAGTCACTGTGGAGATATTTTTTATTTGTATAATAATAAAGATGTAGAAAAAAAAATGGTTTTAAATGTGGTGGAAGTCCCATGAGTATGATACCTGGCCATTGGGTCATCTTTCTCATCATTTTTAAAGCAGAACACATTAAAATCTTTGATCAGTTTTCATTATTATTTAGTATTAATCAATAAAGGTAAAATAATCCATGTTACGTCCAACACAGAGTACAGGTTTGACCGGTACATTAGACCCTGAAATTCACAAACCCAAAAATTTGCATATTAACCTGTGCTACACCAACAACAGCCAGGTAAGTATCTAATTGTCCAGCAGTGGAGGATTCCTCACCGTCCTCACCTGTGGCATTTAAAACAAAAATAAATCATGTATTTAATTGTGAAAATTATGGATTTCAGAACTATAAAGAGCATAAATGCTAAATTTTAGGATAAAAAAACCATGGGCAAAATATTGCAAAAACAGCACTACATGTACCTTAAATAACCAATCATGAGTTGAAAGACAAACATTTTACAAAATTGAATGTAAATATTTGACAAAACAACTGATTGTTTATGTAGTTTTTAAGACAACATTAACTTTTGGCATCCCCAACTATTGTGTCTATTGACTAAACTATTCTATGATTGACAAACATAATATACAATACTTGCGTTAATACCTGAGATGGACAGAGGGACTCAAACGTGTGAGCGGTTTATCATAGAAGGATCAGTAAGCCTACCAATGAACCACAGTCCTGACTGATATTGCACTTCCTAAAATCCTATTGGAAATTAGCTTGTGCAGTTGCATTCTATGTTGTCTTACTAGTACAATGAATTAGCTTTTATGTCGCATAGAAAGTGAATATTAACAGCTTTTCGGGTAGTTTGAGATAACATTTTCTTAGTTTGAACCAATTCTAGTTCAGAAAATTGTGCAGGTTGAATCCCTCCCGGAGTCGAACCCACTGCAGTGGATTCGGCCATCTAAACCATTCAGCCACCAGGCCTTCTACCAATAGATGGTTGGTCAGCAGGAGTCAAGGTAGCGGACATCCACTACCCCTCTGACAGGATAGTGGCACAGCTCCCAAAAGCTAAAATCAATGTTTTGGGGGTTTTATGTCACACTTAAGATACATGTCAATTCACTCCATAACAGTGTGCCGTCTCAATGAGTAAAAAATATCCAATCTGGATATCACCAGCACAAACAATGAGCAGATAGGATAATCACAGAATACATAACAGAGCTATCACAAGAGATCGGTAAACTATTCATTGCCCCTCAAGAGCAATGAGAGCACCAGGGCAACAGGCAGCTCTGTCCAACTGCTCACAAAAATATTTATAATCACATCACACATGTAATGTTACCTGAAGCAGAAGATCTGACAGCTAGTCTCATCTGCTCCACATCACTGCCCCATACACTGGTTAACTCCCTTAGAATAGCCTCTTTAACCTTGGAGGTAATTTCACTCCTTTGGAATGCAGCCACAATATCTTCACATACAGATTTCAGCTCATCACTGCTTAAACACCTTTAAAAGAAAAAGAAAACACACAGTGCGATAAATTAATTTCACACGAAAGCTCTTTCAGAAAACATTTAAGTATGTAATATAAATATTCCTTTACTGAAAATTTAATTGTTAGCCACTGCAGATGGATCATTAAATTCCTTTGCTTGTGTAAAAGTTGTGCTAAAGAATGAAATCTCCCATACATTTCAAGAGTGAAAGCTGTACACTGAACTTTACAATTCACATGCTGGATTGCATACCATTTCAAAGTTTTATAGGATTTTCCATTCTTACATTTACATGTTTGATGCTTTAAAAATTATTTGAATTTTTGGATGAAAATCACTGATCAACTGGCTTTAAGTAATAGAACAAAACAGCAGAGCCCCCGGCAGCACACATACTAAATATTCCATAACCAGAACCGGAGTGAATACAGAGATAAGACAGTACAAGACCTCTCTCACAATGAAAATTTAAATTTTGTGTGGACGGGCATTGCAGGCAGAGCGATGCTGATTTGCACCTATCTTGAATACATCTCAAAGAAAAAACTTGCATGTATGTGAGGCCTTAAAACCTTTTGCTGATGGACGGTACAATATGCATATATATATTCCTTGCTGGACTTATTGGTGTGAGAAACTCTGAGGTTAAAATACGGTAGCTTGGGGATTCCCTTTTATTTTTAGAAACTTGTTTAATCAATGTTTATGTCAGTCCACGATCGGCTTACATTAGCACTTAAAGGAAGTTTGTTTATGGTACCGTTCGGCGTACACCAGCAGCGAAAGGGTTAAAAAGTGCCACTATCACAATTATTGAGATGACATAGGACTGCCTTACAACTTTCCTACCTGGTGAATATTAGGTGTGTTTGTTTGATTGGGGTTTAACACTGTACTTAAGGTTATTTCACGCACATGACGGCATGCCAGCCCAATGGGTGAAAGAAACCACCCTCAACACCAATGGCAACAAACAAAGACAAGACAGGACGTAATAAAAAGACATCGCAAAAAGTTTGGCTTCATCTTGCCCCTTGGCTCTAAAAGCACCAGGGCAACAGGAAGCTTGTGGGACCACCTGAATAAACAGGAACATTCAACAAACCAACATTTTCTACAGAATGGAAAAGCCACAAAGCCTTGAAAATCACTTTAACTATACAGAAATTTGCCCAAAACCAAAACTCACCGTTTAGCATTAACCAGTTGATCTAAGGCAGTTTTCAAAGCAGGACAACCCTATAAAAATAATCTAAATTTATTAAGTAGTTTTTGCTGATGAAAACTTATATAACGGATAATAAACAAAATTAATTTGTTGGGAGGGTGATTAATCAAAAGAACGATAGATTTTATAGTTACATTAAATAATTTTATTTTCTGTTAATTATAAAACTTTATCTTTTATCAATATTATTCACAAATAACACTCATTAAGCTTTATAAAGTGAAGAATTTGACCTTTAACTGACCTTGACATGTTGCTGATAAGCAAAGGTCGTGACACAGAAACCTGGTGGAACTTTAGCACCAACCTGCAAATTCGAAAATTACATACTGGAACATGTAACTATACCAAATCCAATAGTAAATCCTATCCAGGTACCTTTCTCGAGTTCTCATATGTCTCTTTCTATATTTAATTGATGTGCAAAATTCCCCAAAACTTATCTCAAGCTTTATGTATTTGAATTCCAAGAAATATTAATCAAAACCAATACCGCAAAAGTAACAGCCATGGGAAATTGAAAAAGTAAAAAAATTTAATACTGTAATTGATTGAATGCTTGCTTTAGATATGGACTTATTGATTGTTTGAGTGGGGATTCATTCCTCACTTAAGTATATTTCACTCACATGGGTGGAGGAAACTACCCTTAACACCACTGGCAACAAACAGAGACAAGACAGGACAAATACAGAACGTAACACAATGACATCACAAACAGATTGGCTTCATGGTGTTTCACGTTGTCCTTTTGCTCTGTGAACACCAGGACAACAGCCTTGAAGCTGGATCAACTCAACCACCTGCTATTGGCTAATTAAATAGATAGTTTATACACTGTATATTTCTCAAATGTGTACATGACAAGAGTTTCTCACTTTATCTTGAAGGGATGTTAGTTGTGCCAACTGAGCTCCTTTTCCACCAACCAATACAGGACTACAACAAGCAGGGTCGGTGAAAGGCAAAGTCAGTGCCAGTTCTCTCCCTTTGATTATTTCGTTGCTGACATCAGTCACCAGGGGGAGAGATTTAACAAGGGAGGTAATTTCATGGTTCTCATGGGAGTTCCTGTTAGAGGTTACAAAAAGTTTTTTAACAATCATTTACAGCTGCATGAAAGAGCTTATAAGTTAAAGACTAAAAGTTTAATTTTCACCATCTATGAACTTTAACGATGATAATAGTATTGTGGCACCACTAGACAAACTAGACAAAGTGTACGTGCAACACTCAGTTGATGGTGTGCATCACTGAACTATTTCACCTGAATTCACCTGAATTGCAGTCATGGCCAGAGAACAGCCCAAGTTCATGTCTCAATAAATGCCATTTCGATTTTGATGGAAAACACACTCCAACGACAGCTTACCCAGTTTTCAAAACCTGACAGCTGATCTCCCACTAATGAAGCAATATAATTTTCAAAATTTTCTCTAGAGGCAATATACACCAATATTTCCCTCCTTAACTTGCTAGAACGAAGTTTCCTTTTTTCATTATGGACAATACTTGTAGTTTCAGAGCTCATCTTGATGTGCTTAATTCAAGTAAATACAGGTAACAATGATTAAATATGGTTTTTTTTACCTGTAAAAGAACTCTGCAATACCATAACCCTTACACCTGTTGACAAGAAATGTGGACAGTTTCTTGATCACCTTTGACCCCATGTTGTCATGGTGATATAGAGTAGAAGAAGTTCCACAACTGACATCTACATGAAAGTTCTTGCCATCTAAATGTACAAAAAAATATGCAATTATTGTTTTGTTGAGAGAGTGTGGGTTGTCATCATTTTCCAAAGTTTACAGATGTTGTGACACTAACCGGAGGCCATTGCTGTCACTGCATCTGTAAACTTTTGTAAATGTTCCAAATTTCCAGTTTTAGTTCTTTTTATTTTTCATTTGTTTTCAAAACAATTGACTGTAACTATATCAATTGTTTTATGGTGTTTAAAATGTTAACTTAAAGTCACAAAGGAAGCAGTCCACTTGTTGGCCTATATATGTATTTGGCTCACATCACCAGGAGGGTTTATAGACACTTTTTCATCAGGAATACCCCGATGAAAAATAACGGCAAATTGATTTTTTTAAAAATTTGATATTCAGTTTTGTATGAGTAATTGAGTTTTGGCTTATGTCGGACACTGGCGAGCTATAAAATTCAGAATTTACAGTGGATTTTCGATGAAAAGTTAGTAAAATTGAGTATCAGTGCATTTTGCGTGCCTGGAAATTCATAGTTTCATTAGCACATACCTGCATTAAAAGAGAAAGTGTAGGCATCTGGTGGATCAGTTACCTCCCCTAGCTCAGATAAATCTAAAGTCACATGACTCACAGGGACGGTTACTCCACTTGCATATGATATGTACCCAGTCTGCAAACTGAAACAACATGTGACAGAGTAATGACTGAAAGAAGCCCTGTCTTTGATAACCAGTATTCAACAACGACACCCCCTCCCACAAAAACAGAATTCAACAACTGACATCCTTTCTGAAAAAAAACCCAGTACTGGACAATGACTGACAACCCTTCCCAAAAAAACTAGTATTCAACAATGACATCCATTCCAAAAAAACCAAACTACTATTCAATGACATCTGATAAAAAAAAAAACAGTATTTAACAATGACATCGATCCTTCCTTCAAATGAATATTCAACTGAACGACCACAATCACAACATCGTTTGAAAAAAAAACAGCATTTGACAATTACAGCCTCTCCCAAGAAACAGCATTTGACAAAACCTGACACTCCAAAAAACATCTGACCAATGATAAAATTTGACTCTTGGTTTAATGTCAAAATCATTAAAATCACTGATTTGTTTGTTTGTTTGATTGGGGTTTAACAACGTACTCAGGGGTATTTTCCTAATATGATGATGGATTGTCCACATGACACTGTTTCTAGCTAATTACCTCCTAAAACCCACCCATGTGGCTAATGGAGAGGACTCACTAGGTTACAGCAATCACTTTCCACACAACAAACTACATGTAATGAGCCAAATAGAGCATGACGCACAATGTTATTGTCTTAAAGGAAGAGAAAGTTTTTCACTAAACAATACCAGTATAAACAGAGTGTGACCAACCTATAAAAATAGAAGCATATTTTCTTTCCTTATTGGACCATATGTTAATAACATTCATTCAACACAAACACATAGATTGGGGTGACACAGGTGGTTGAGGGATTTATAGATAACTCAGGACAATTTTATGGATAAACAACTTCTTTATTTTAGTGGAGCTGACGTTTCGTTGGAGATTTATAGTTTTATAGTGGATTGATAGTTTAACAGTATGCAAGTCCAACCAGTGAGTGAATCCACCTCACTGACACAGCAGGCAACTAACAAAGATAAAACAAGACAATCTCAAAACTTAAAACCAAGACATAGCAAACAGAACTGCTTCTCATTTCCCTTTCATTCCGAAAACACCAGGGCAACAGGCAGATCTGTCCATCAACCCACTGAGACAGAAGGACATACTTAGTCATAATCACATTAATACTGTCAGTATGGAGTACTTATACCTACTGAGTTTGAGCGCTTCTAATCAACCCGCAGTGACATTTCCTGCGGAGTAAAGCATTGTGGGAGTCGTGACCATGCTGGGAATATGGCGGCGTGACAACATTTAATTGGACCGTGTTGTTCCGCCTTTTTAAACGCGGCTACTAATCTATTTAGGGCTACAATTGACATACAAATGTATCACAGCGTTCAGCTTAGAAAACAATATTGGACAGCAGTTTATTGAACACATAAAAGTCGGTAATTGTACAAATTTAAAATTACACGGTCAGAAGAACTCAAACTCTGTATCTCTAGTGAAGGCTACATGTCATGATAGACGATCTGAGATACAGAACTCTGCATCTAGAGTACTTACTGATTGATTGATTGGTGTTTTACGCCCGTGCTTAAGGGTATTTTGCTTATATGATGGCGGTGAATTCCAACAATAATTGTTGCTAGCACAACCAAGATGTGAAGCATTTCCATAAAGTAAGAAAGTTAATATTCCTCCAGTGCTAAGTAAAGACAACATTACCAGTCGCTTCAAACAAACTGCCTTTAGTTAGAAGGCCAGTACTTACTGAGATAAAGAATCAGGATAGCTGATCACACCAACATGTAAAGTCATACCAGTCTGAAAACCAATGTAAATGATACAGAAAATACAATACACTACATAAACACAGACACTACATAACACACACACTACATAAGGTGTAAACTACATTTACATGTACATGTAGTTTGTTGAACTTCTGATTGAAGATCTTTTAATTTATGAATGAGAAAAGGCTTTGTTTACTCAGGTTTTATAATGTATTTAAGGCATAAGGTCTTTATCACTCATACGACAGCGTGTCTGTCCAATAGATGAAGAACCCAAATCACCACCCACCCCCTCCTTAAATGTGCCCGACAGCAAACAAGAACTAGGCAGCACATGTCATCAGACACATGACTAAATACTTTGGGTTGACCTTTAGCTCTAAAAGTACCATAGCAACTGGACAAATCCCTCCTCCCACTCACTTTATGGACAGAAAATTGACTTTTGTCCATACAATTCCTGCTCTCAAAGCTTTATAAAGGCATTAGGAATAGTGTGTGGGACGTAGGTGGTGCCTTTTTACAGTTTATAAAGCATCATAATTTGTCAGAAACTATAATTGTGTATGTTTAATTGCCATAATTCTTTTACAACAAGCAAAAAGTCTACTATTCACTCAAGGGTATCTCACTTATTTGATGCCTGGTATTGCTGATAATTGGTTAATAAAATCAGGTGCATACAGCATTCACTAAAATACTGCCACCTCAAAGTTTTGGGAAATAGATAAATAAGAGTTATTAATGCCATAATATGTTTTACATGTAGCTATTCCAAAATCAATGTTTATCGACCTTGAATCTCTAATTAAAAGGTGATTCGAGGGGGCTTCCTGTTGCCCTGGTGCTTTCTAAGCAAAAGACGAGAATGAAGGTCGATATGTTTGCGATGTCTTAGTATTGTCATGTGAGTGTCCTGTGATGTTTGTTTGTTGCCTGTGGTGTTCGGGGTGGCTTCCTTCACCCATTAGGCTGGCCCACCATCATGTGAGTGAAATAACTTTAAGTACTGTCTCAAACCCCAAACAAATTGAATCTCTATTCAAAGAAACATTTAGGTCATACCTCCAAATAGACAGAGTGAAGAACATAGCGATGACATCTGCTCCAGTCACAAACACCTACCAACACAAATATTTTTTAATAAAGTATATAAAGAGTAAGGAGCAAAATTGTCTTTCTCTACAACAACATGTACAATCGTTAACAAAGGGGAAAAAACATTTGGTTGTACTGCTTGTGTTAAACTCTGTTGCCAAACTATTTATTGAACTGAAATGTGGATATAGATATGAATTAAGAGGGTTTGAATTCTCGTTTCATCAGATTGATGCGCTGCCATGTTTAACCAAAGCTTTGCACCTCAGCCACATCTACTACTATACATGTCAGTAGAAAACACATTAAATGTAAAGCTAAAGAATACCAGAAATTCATTAAAAAAAATAATATATATCGTTTTCTTTCAGCCTATATTTCAAGGCTGATTTATGCAACCAAGTATTTATATGGTGAGCATTTCTTTGTCATGGTAAAAAAAAATCTGAGTTATTTTCCAAGGGAGATAATTAAGTCTTGCACACATTCAAGGGAGATAATTAGGTCTTGCACACATTCAAAACAAGGAGGTCATCGTTTAGTAGCTAATGTATTTAATCATACTACACAAAGTTTTGAGGAAGATTTGTAAATCGTCTTGATGCTTTGAAACCATTCCAAAGGTGACATAGTTATATTAGGGTGTGACCTAGCTATTTTTGTCACAGTTTCAGAATCATAATTAACTGAATATAAATAAAAATACCATAAATACGTTCTCTGCTGGTTTTCAGAAACAGTAACTTGTTTTCTTGACCTTCGACCTCTAGCCTGCCTCTCATTTCACCCCACTGGTGGTAATGGCTATCCGATTGCCTAAAACAACATACAGGTGTGCTGCAGGTGATCAACAACTAACAACTAACAACTAACAATAAAAGTTTATTTAATTTAATTAAAATGTACTGCAAACCCAAAGCATTCTTTTTTAAAAAACTTATTTCATCAATTCATGTCATTTCAGAACACAGGCATGGTATAATGGCCGACCAGCTGATCCTTTATGCTGGATAGCATGTATAGAGAAACTGCGGCCATATTCATAAATTTACTTAATTTTTTTGTAAAGTTAGATAGACTTAGCCAATTTTATAACATAATTTAAATACATAAACATTTTTGAAATGCTAAATGATAGGTTATACATAAAAATGGTATACATTTCACTACTTTTCATTCTTTCACATTTAAAATTTTTGAATGGAAATTGAAAGGAAGAATTTTGGGTTAATCATTTCTTAACATAAAGAAATACTAAAGTAGGTTTTTGAATACAGGCCCAGTTCATTGATTTTTAAAGTTATTGATATCCCCCC
>JAVFBX010243369.1:0-19800 GCA_034783855.1 Mopalia kennerleyi | reverse complement strand
TTTGTCTCCGTCGTCATATAAGTGAAATACCCTTGAGTACGACGTTAAACACCAATCAAACAAACAAACAAACCTAATTTGGCTTTTGATCCATATACACCAGCTGACGTAGTCAACTTAATAAAAAATCTAAAATGCAGTTCCCCGGGTCTTGATGGTATTCATCCAATCGTTATTAAATCCTTTGCTGAATCCCTATTTAGGGAAAATTCCATGAAAATCTTAAAACTGCCAAAATAGGTCCCTTTCATAAGTCTGGTTCTGTACAAGAATTCCAAAACTATAGACCTATATATGTGTTACCTTACAATCATAGAAACTTAAGTGGCTGACAGTCTAAAATCATTCCTAGAAACTAATTAAATACTTTATGAAAACCAATTTGTATTAAAGACAAACCATTCCACTGTCCATGCTCTCGTTGCACTATATTGACAAACTTTTTCTAGATTTTGCTAAAACCTTTGACACCATTGATCGCAAAATATTCCTTACGAAACTCACACATTATGGGAACAACAGACTGCTGAACAGATGGTTTCAAAGTTATTTACAGGTCAGAAAACATTGCCGTATTTATGATGATTACAAATCCTCATTAAGAATTTCCAATACTGGTGTCCCTCAGGGATCTATTGTAGATCGGCTTTTATTTTTAATTTACATTGCTAACGTGTCTGACTTAGAATGACTTTTGTTTGCTGATGACACCAGTTCATTTCTCTCAGATGTTAATCCAGAACAACTAACCAATAGGGTTAACAAATAAATTGATCAAATATATAACTGGTTATGTTGCAATAAACTATCCTCAAACATTGGTAAAACCAAATTTCTTTATGTCAAACCCAATCTGGAAAAACTACGCTCAGTATACACCATTATTAAAGATCCGTGCAGAGCATATAGAATGTGGAAGTAATATTAAATTCCTAGGTGTAACTCTAAACAACAAATTGAACTGGACTACCCATATCTCTGACTTAAGTAACAACATATCCGGTAATCTTTGAGTCATTTATCACCTACGAGAAAATCTTAAAAAGTAAACACAGTATATCCTCTATTATTCACTTATATACCCCTTCTTAAATTATTGTAATATTGTCTGGGGTAAAACCTATCAAACACATCTTCTCCCCTTATTCGTCTCCAAAAACGTGCACTACGACTAATAACATTATCATCTATATATGCCCACACGGAGCCTCTATTTCGTCATTACAAACTTCTACCTATTACATCAATAAACTCATATCGTGTTACCAATCTCGTCTCTAAATTGTTTAACACCCCAGAACTTCTGCCCACCTTTCTTCAACAGTATACTTCATCAAACAGTATACAGTTCACCAATACCCAACTAGTGCTGTCTCTCTTAACCTATATGGACCCTTCCATAGAACAAATTTAGGGTTTTTTACCTGTAAAATAAAACGGCCTATCCAATGGAATAAATTGCCTTTAGAGTTGAAACAACTTGTATCAATTTCCGTGTTCAAATCAAAATTAAAAACCAATCTTCTACAAATTGACATGGGCTGAGACATCCTTCTTCACTGTCTTTATTTACATGTCTGTATATACGTTCGTACTTTTTCTATTTCATTGTATACACCTGTAAATCCATTTTACAAGGTATTTATTTATTTAATGAATTTTCCGCCAGATTATTTTTAATTTCTCATAATGGGATCGAAGAAGCCCTTTGGGGTTTTCTGTTCCCACCAAGGACATCCATATATTCTAATACTATTATCACTTTAAATTATAATTTATTATAACAATTAAATTGATTTACATGAACGTCAGCTTATCAGTCGATCCGCTCTCTTATGGCTCCACGTAAACGTCTTTCAGAGTAAAGCAATAAAGTTTAAAAAAAAAAGGAATTTCGGGACAGGGAGAAATCGATTTCGGTTCGTGTATAAATCAATTTCGGGGCTCGTGAAAACTAATTACGGTGCGGGTAGAAATAAATTACGGGGCGGGTTAACATTAATTTGAGGCCGGGTGGAAATTAATTTCGGGGCGTTTTGAAATTAGATTCGGGCCGGGTAGAAATGAATTTCGGGGCGGGTATAGGAAAGAATTTTGGGGCAGGTAGAAATGAATTCGGGGCGGGTTGAAATCAAGTTCGTGGCGGTTGTAAATTAATTTCGGGGCGGGTAGAAAGATAAAAAAAGAACACAAAATATAAAGAAAGAAATTCATGAGCCGCCGTATACTGATGAGCCGCCTTAAGATACCACGGATCGTAGTTCGTACATTTTTGCTGACATAAACCCGTCCAGTGTTCAAAGAAAGATGTACATGGCCGGAAGTGGTTGAGTGATCTAAGATGTTTAGCCTTAATCTGAGGGTCGCAGGTTCTATTTCGGGACGGGTACCTTCCTGTAACATATTCTTAACTAGAATCTGTTCAAATTGAGAAATTGTTATCCCACGAAAATACTGTCAGATTGACTTCATAACAGTGAATTCCAGTTGGCCTATTAATTACACGTTCGTCTGGTCATATAAATATCTTTCTCTAATTTTAGACATTTAAATTGATGTTTAAGTTTCGGATTCTGTTCCTATTTTGGCGGCCTATATATTATGGTAACTCGAATGGGACATCAGATATTGTAACACGTATACATTCGAAACTTTTTAACATTTGACCTTTTATTTGGTTGAGAGCGAAGAAGCGTAGTTAAGACGTTAACCGCTCTATAAAGGTGTTAATTGACGGCGTCGGTATCTCTGATTTCCACGAAGTTTACCGTCTTCTGATTGAAGGGGACAGATCTGTGAAATCTAGCTAGAGCGGCCCAGTGATACTTCACGTGACTGATATTGACATATTCATATTTGTAAAGTAAATCTACTTAAAAGGGAAGCCAATAAGCATTGATGGCGCGGTGGAGATATTATTAATATCTCATGTGGGAAGATTACTCGAAGAGATCAACGGAAGCAATAATATTAAACGAAAACATGTTATGTTTACCATAGAACAGCTTCATGGCACCAAAGCACTTCGCTGATAAATACAAAATAAGACACACATGTATTCAAAGTAAGTCCACCAGAGTTGTCTTCATATAAGAACCGAGACCAGTGCAACTCCGTATAAATGGTAGGGCATATTGGGAAACGTAATCAAACACCAGCTGTTAAGACGGGAAAAGATAAATAAATGTTTTTATTGTAGAGAAATAATATTTTGCTCTCCTCCAGGGCGATAAGAATAAGGGTCTCAGGCTAGCAGAGCCGGAGCTCTTGCAAACGACCCCGAATTCTCATTCCAGTGAAGGTGGCGAACCCTTTTTTACATTAAGCACTCACACAGGGTCAGTAAACTAGTGTTTGTTTATAACAAGAAATTACCCACAAATGTGTTTTATTATTTGGGTTATTTTGATAATTACCCCCAAAAAAGATGTCCAAAGTTACGAAGCGTGAAACCAAGTGTGTTACTGTCAAATCTTTACAAGAAAGATCATTGTTTTGGGGGACTATGCTCTCCATCCAAAGGTCTCAGAGCACACCGACCGACTGTTACGTTTTATAAAGCCCTTGTACCATTTCTTAAACCAATCTTCGTATTCTTTGCTCTTTATTATTTCAACGTCAGTCTTGTAGTATACCAAAGGGAACCATTCTGGGATATTACACAAATTCGACAAACCCCTTTTCCCCAGGTCCAAGATCTTCATGTTCATGTTAGCTGTAGGCTTCTCAGAATTTGGGGTTAGAGCCTCCGGCAGAACAGCAGGTGATTTATCTTTCTTTACACGTCGTTTTTGATATGTACCTCCTGATATCTGGTGTTCGTTCTTAAAAATTTGATGTTTCCTTTTCAATAAAACGCTCTGAAACCACTCTGGAGATCCACTGAGGTTACCCATCAATTGATTGAAACATCTGGTTTGACTGACTTGAGCAGTTCCACATGCTGCCAAATAAAAAATAAAAACTCATTAACGGCTATGCTTACTCGAATGCAAGTACAATACAGATGTTTGTCTTTGAAAATATGCAATACAAAATTTTAAGATTTGGTCGAGAATCAGTGGTCTCTCCCTTTAAGATCATATACAACCCCCGACTAGTGACGACCGAAATACAGTGACACAAGGACATGTTTCGAATAAAAATTATTATTATTAATTCAGGATAAAATGAAGGAAATCGTTCCCGCCTTTAAACTAAACCTAGCATTAATTGATAAAGAATGAACATATATGACCTTTAACCTGATAGTGTTGAGTTGTTCTAATAGTTCAAGTTTATTGTAAAGAATTAAATTTGTACTTAGCTCAAATCTCGATGTCTTTCGACTTTAGTCTATCCCTAATTTTGAACCCTTTTCCAAACAACCTTGAGTATCTCCAAAGCTCACAAAACACTTATCTCTTCTCTAGATCTATCTGTTTTTGATTATCCGAAAACGTCTTTAAACGGACAAATTACGATTGGTCCAGCTAATTATGGACTAAAGAAACATCCTATCGGTTATGGCATTTGATTGACAACTAAACAACTTCCAAGCGACAGGCGGTCGTCTGTCCAAGCTCATGTCACCCCACAGGAGTTACAGATTTGAATGATTATATTATCACTTTTTCAGTTACGAAAAGAAAACTTTCAGAAAATAACAACTGTGCTGAAATTCACGTCTTAACATTTCAACTATGCTGCATTTCTCGTCATAGCAGCTCCAATAAATAGACTCTCAGGCTGGAAGTCTTCCTCTTAATCATCACCACCATCACCATCATTATCATCTCGTCATCATCATCACCAACATTTTTATCATCGACGTCATCATCATCACCACCAACATTATCATCCTCGTCATCACCATTACCACCATCATTATCATCCTCGTCATCATCATCACCACCATCATTATCACCCTCGTCATCATCATCACCAGCATCATCATCATCATCCTCGTCATCATCATCACCACCAACATTATCACCCTCGTCATCATCATCACCACCAACATTATCACCCTCGTCATCATCACCACAATCATTGTCACCCTTGTCATCATCCTCGTCATCATCACCACCATCATTATAACCATTGTTATCACCCTCGTCATCATCCTCGTCATCACCACCATCATTATCACCCTCGTCATCATCATCACCACCTTCATTATCACCCTCGCCATCATCCTCATCACTATCATCACCACCATCATTACCACCCTCGTCATCATCCTCGTCATCACCACCATCATTATCATCCTCGTCATCATCATCACCACCATCATTATCACCCTCGTCATCATCATCACCACCTTCAGTATCACCACCATCATTATCATCCTTGTCATCACCATCACCACCATCATTATTAATCATCCTCGTCATAATCCTCGTCATCATCATCACACCATCATTATCACCCTTGTCATCATCATCACCACCATCATTATCACCCTCGTCATCATCATCCTCGCCACACCATCATAATAATAATCTGATCACAATCATCATCGTCATCAAAATCATCATCGTCATCAAAATCATTATCATAGGCATCAATATCATCACCACTAACATCATTATTATCACCCTTATCATCAGCCCCACCCTGGTCATAATTATCATCACAATCATCACCCTTTTCGTTTTCTTACGATGAATGATTAATTTATGATGCATCATATCGGAGATTCTAGAAACGTAAAGTTCACAATTCACGTGATAAATGGGACCCATGAGATAGCGAACTGCGCATGTGTCAATCAGTGCGTTCTATTTATCAGGGCACCAAATTATCAGGGCACCAAATTCAACATTTTTTATACCCTGGCCCATGTTGTGTTATACTTTCAAGTTACCTTGAGGCGGCACACTAAATATCTATTGGCAAAACGACCTGCGGTGTTGTATGTGGGAGTAGAATTTGTTCGAGGGTAATATTTGACTAAGTGTGTGTAACGTACATGGGCAATGACAGACGAGAAAGCTAAAGTTTTGTCGAGTTTGTCAGCCGTTCCGGAGGCCAAGTCAGACAAAGTAAAGGCGACAAACCTGGCCTCCACTTAAGCCTCTCGTCAAGCAAGTTATGATAAATCCGCCTCACAACAGTCGTTTGGTGATATTATTTTATCAATGCTGACGGAAAACTACGGAAATGAAGATTTTTACGAATATAATTTAACTTTCCACCGTCTAGACAAAATTCCCGCGGAGAGTCCCCCATAGACAACAGACGAACATTTGATTTCTTGTTCTTTGGAACTGGTTGACATCTATGATAGGAAGTGCATCTTAGAATCGACTTTCAAAGAGACACATGACCTCGATTAAAAAGAGCGATTCGCAGAAGCAGTTAAGTCTGAAAGTCTTCAACGCGAGATACGTAGGCTGAATATAGAAAAGCCAGATTGAAACCTTTTTGATTTGCGAGACAGGGTTGGAAATGGTTAGGAATAGAAATTTGTGCGAAGAACAAACGCGCTAGAAGTGAGCAGGAATCGTTATGTATACTCCGCAACAAAAAAATGTACTTCGAAAAGTTGAAAGGTGAGATAGTTACTGACGTGATTAAGGCCTTGAAGGGAACTGAAAATTTAGGGACAATGGGCACTAAGTCAAGGTGGACATCTCAAGCAAGAGAATATTGGGAATGTGGGTTATTTTCGCCGTGATTGTTATCAGTTTAAGAAGAGAACAGGTAAGTCCTTCACTTAAATGTGATAATACTACGGAAGCGGTCTGCTACACTGAGCCATGTAGTAGACGTAGGATCCATGGAGAGAGCGGTAACTGTTTTGAGTCCAACGTTTCACGGGGTGGGATTTTTCAGTAGTATAGGATCCAGTTAATACACCGATGGAAGAAAGAAAGAAACTTGTTCCAGGTGTGATATGAAGCAGCATTTTACGCCGTATTCACCATTTATGCGGATGATGGATCGCATTTTTGGAGACCAGAACTTCCAAAAATTGCTGAATTACATGGACGACATATTGATACCGGGAAAGTCTTTTGAACAGAGTATAGAAAAGTTGGACTTGATTCTAGCTAGATTAGGGGGACACGGACTGAAAGTGAATCCAGATAATTGTAAGCTGTTCCAGAAGGAGATCCGTTATTTAGGTCACGAGATCTCTGAGGCAGTTGTAGCTACGTATTCCAGGAAAACGATGGCTATTTCATCCTTGAAGCGACCGAAAACTGAATCTGAACTCAGAGGATTTCTAGAGCTTGCTGATTATTTCCGGCGGTTTGTTCCACATTTTGCAAAGATAGCCACACCTCTCAAAAATGGTCACAAGAGTGTGAGGAGGCATTTGAAAAGCTAAAGGAATTGTTGACATCCCGTCCCGTACTAGGCTATCCAGATTTAATGCGACCATTCATCCTGGATATAGATGTAAGTCTCCGTGGGCTCGGAGCAGTCGTGTCACAAAAACAAGACAATGGAATAGTTGAAGCAACGAGAAAAACAAGGGGAATTACAGTTCCATGAAATTGGAGCTGAAGGCTATACAGTGGGCAATAGTCCTCAAGTTCAGAGATCTCCTGCTCACAGTAAGTACTGATAACAACCCGTTAAGTTTCATCCAATCCTCTGCCACGGTAGGTGCAACAGAAATGCGATGGGTAGCTCTGTTTGACTTTAACATAAATACAGGTCTGGTTACAGTAATCGGAATGCAGATGCATTGAGTCGGAAGGAGAATCGTGGTGTGGAGGCATGTGTAGTGCACTCTGATGAGGTTGTATGTTGTGCCAGATTGGACCACGGTACAGAGATTCCTAGGGAGCTGCACGGGGTAATGTACTCTAGCATTGCTGAAGTTCAACTAGAACATATGACTATCAGGTCAAAAGAGTCTGGGCCAGTGCATAACGTCGTACCTAATTTGAGCACAGCAAAGTTGCATCAACTACAAGAATCAGATAAACATCTGGAGAGATTTTGGTTCTACTGGAGGCAGAGTCAAAACCTACATTTAAACAGCTTAGGGAAGACAGCAAGGTAGTTAAAAAGAATCTTTGGATTGGTATAGAATTCTGGAAGATGAAGGAATTCTGTTAAGATGTGTTTTGTCACACGGTAAATCAGTTCACCAATTGTAATTGCATCAGATTCTACAGAAAGAGGTACTCGAAGCCTTGTACAACCATATGGGACATCCAGGTAGAGAACAGACAATCGCTCTTACAAGACAGCGTTGTTTTTGGCCAGGCATGAAGTATGATATCGAGATGCTTTGTCAAAGGTGTAAACGATGTAGCGTTGCAAAGGTTGGTAAGCTCCATATTCTACACAAGGTCATCTAATTGCGGAGAAACCGTTAGACCTACTCGCGATAAATTTCTCTATGTTGCAGAAGAGCTGCGGATATGAGAATGGCCTCGTTCTTACAGATGTATTCGCCAAATACACACCGGACGTTCCCACCAAAGACCAGACAGCGAAAGCCGTAGCGCGTGTTCTTGCCGTTATTGATTTGTACGATTTGGGGTGCCCTACAGAATTCATTCGGATCAAGGTAGAAATTTTGAGTCAACATTGATTAAAGAACTATGTAGGGTACTAGGGTTTACGAAATATAGAAAAGTAGAACGACACCTTACCAGAACCTGTTGATGCGTACAACTGTACTCCATACGCTTCAACAGGATATAGCCCCTTTACCTATTTTTTGGTAGACAGCCAGTGTTACATATTGACAGATATTAGACGAAAACACAAATGCAAGTACTGGTGCTACCGATGACTGGGTAAGGGATCCCTATCGACGTCTTCCGGGTGCATTTAATAGAGCATCTGCCAAAACTGAGTTTGAAGCTCTTCGGCAACATAATCTAGCTGATAAGAAACCTGAGAACATGGATCTTCCGATTGGTTCAAGAATGTTTGTTCGGAAACATTACCAAGGGAGGAGTAAGATTTTAGATGCTTGGGATAGCACACCGAGGGATAGATCGTCCAGGATACTCAATAGAACCACTCAATGATGGCCCTGCGAGATTGGTTAACAGGTCTCAATTGAAAGATGGAAGACATCTTATCTCCGACATTCTAACAGCACCTACAGCTATTCTTGAATGACAGACAGACGAATCACTGGAGAGACTGATGATCCGGACGATCAGGCCATGTTTGGTGCTCATCAGGATTCTGGAACTAAAATGTCAGATTTCGAGGAGACTGATGTTACTGATACCGTTGAGACAATCACAGAGGATAGTGGATTGCCCACGCATACTAAAAATCGGAATGCATCTCCAACCGTGGAGGAGGTAGAAGATACTGCTTTGGAAACAGCAGTGGAGCCAAGCAATTCCGATGAGCTTGAACTTCTTCGATCGACAAGGATGAATTTGGGTGTTCATTCAAATCCACATAATGTTCCTAGATCTGTTATACCAAGTGAGAGCAGTACTGTTAGTTCGGATGTAGAATCCGCGGAATCGCAGAAGTGACCGACTAATTTAAGTGAAGTCCACCAGTACTTTGCTCAAATTTTAGCAATGGGTAAGTAATGTATTGGGCAAGTCAGTTATGAGAATAGTTGAGATTGGTTTGTCAAGTGCGACAAATTTCATATCAGGGGAGTATGTATCGGTCGAAAGTTTACATCTAACAGTTTTATCTATTAAACGAGATATGGTGTTGAATGATCGATTGTCGACTGTAGTGTATAACCCATATCCACCTGCGTCCCAGGGGAATGTTTTTTGTTTGATTTTAAGGTCATTCAACATGGTAGCTTTTTTGTACTATATTTGGAGTTCGGGTGTTTGTCCACAGAGATGGACCTTGAGTTTAATTTTCAATTTGCAACTGGATAATAAATAACTGGGCAATTGTAAATAAATAAGCGACGAGGGGGTCTTAAGAGGATATTTGATAATTTGGGACGACCCCTAAAGTTGTTGACCACGAAGTTTTTACCAAAATTTTTAAACCAGTTTTTGCTTTTTTAAGATAACTTGGTATTAGCTGTGTTGGCTATATCGATGATAGCTTGTTTGTGGCTTCAACTAAGGAGATATTTGTAGTAAACACCAAAACTGCTGTTAATACATTTAAATCCTTGGGATTTACGGTGAATTAGAAAAAATCTCCGATTGAATCTGTCCAGTGAATCAAGTATCTTGGATTTTGGATAGATTCCCAAGATATGCGTGTCGGGATGGGCACTAATAAAGCTGAAGAATGCAGTGAAGATATAATACAGTTTGGTCAAAGCATATTGAAACTCCAATCTGTTAAGAAAAGGAAGTTCTGTCATTTTATTGGCATGGTTGTAACTGCTTGCCCAGTGGTGCGATTTGGTAACAACATTATCGATATATGGAGGTAATAAGATAACAGCGTTAAAATTAAATGACTGGCACTTTGACAAACAGAAGCAGTTGTCATCTGCTAGCAGAGAATGTATTAAATGGTTGATTCAGAATATAACTGACATTAGTAAGAGCATATTACTTCCACATTGCGAGGTCCAAATACAAACCGACTCACTCCAGCAGCCTAGGTGTGGGAGCTTGCTGTAAGGACTTACAAGCGAATGGTAGATGGTCCGACACTGAAAGAAATCTCCATATTAATATATTAGAGATGACTTAGGATTTAAAGCAGGAATTAAATCATTTGAGTAACATATATGAGGGAAATATGTTAAAAAAATATCAGATAATTCCGCGGCTGTTTCGTACATTCGAGAAAATGAGTGGAATGCAATCAGACGAATGCGACCGAATAGGCATTTCGAACTGGTGTATTGATAGACATAATTATATACAGACTAACTTGTCATATGTCAGGAGTAGATAAGTCCAGAGCTGATACAGTCTCACGGAATTTTACAGACAGTACTGATTGGACTATTGAGAAGTCTACTTTTGAATCAATTAAAAAAAGTTTTCGCTTCTCGGTAAAATTGTCATGTAAAAAATTACTTGAGCAGGAAGTTTGATCCATATGCGTCACATGTTGATTTATTTACTTTAAAATAAAGCACAATGAGTTTGTATGCCTTCCCCCCATTCTGTTTACTGAGTAAATGTATACAAAAAGTCATGCAAGGCAAAGCCACAAGTGTCATCATAGACCCTATTAGGGCAACACAGGCATAGTTCATTCAACTCCTCAATATTCGATGTTCCAGACCAAGGGAAATAATCCAATTGAGGAAGCACCTTTATCTACCTTGGGATAGGACTGCATTCCCTTCAATTCAGAGGTCACGATTGGGAGTTTTTCCAGTGTCCGGGATCTTTTGAAAAGCCGAGGCATTGCGGCAGAAGTTGCCGAGGTGCTCTAGAATTCCTGGAAACCCAGCATGAAGAAAGAGTACAAATGTTATTGGGACAAATGGTCCAATTTTTATTATGACAAACAGATTGATTTCGATAGACCCACTCAAGTGCCATACTTTCTTATGGAACTGTTTAACAAAGGTTTAAGCTACAGTGCATTAAATGCAGCCCGGAGTGCTCTTTCAATTACTATAAGTCAGAACATCTTCTCGTTATCCGTTTCTTAAAAGAGGTTTTTCTGTTCAGGCCGGTCATGCCGAAATATTCAGAATTAAAGGATGTCAAACCGGTGTTAGACTATTTAAGAAAGCTTTCGCCTGTGACAAAGTTGTCTCTTAATCTTACTGTTGAACTTGTTGTTTTACTATCACTTGTTTCGGCCCAGCTAGGCCAATCTCTTTGGTTTTTTGATATTGATAACATATCAGAATCTTGTTCTTAAGTCGTTTTTTTTTTTTTACATAAATGAACATACACAAACGTCCAGGCTAAGGAAATCACCCTTTGCGTTAGTTTAAAGGCTTTTTCCCCAGATCGCGTTATTACTGTTCTTAATGAGTACATTTCTCGAACTGGTCCTCTCAGAGGAGAGGAGACAAAATTATTCATAACTATTTGCAAACCACATTGACACGTGGGGAAAAAAAGCATTAAAAGGCTCGAATCGATTGCATCCGATCCAATGAACAGACTGAACAACCGATTCGATGCGATTTGAAAATAGTCACGTGATTCAGCCGTAAGGCGACACAGCGTAATAATATACACCGATAAGATACTGTGATACCTGAGAAACTTTTACACAAATAAATGGAAATTTCACAAGCTGTCCTAAGTAGCATAAAGAGAGCAACTCAGGTGGTATCTTAGGAGCGACTCCTTAGTACATGATAAGTAAGGGCTATACGATATTTAGTACTAAGGAACGAATGAGAGCAGCGTCCGTGATGTGAGTAGTCTACAGTGAGCTACTCTGTTAGTATTAGTATTTAGGTTCAGCGTTATCATGTACTCATTGGTTATAACATAAATAGTAGTAGGGAGCCGATTTGGCTCCATAATACTATTTATGACTTATCATGTACTAAGGAGCCGCTCCTTAGATGCGATCTCAGTTGCTCTCTCTCTACTATTGCCCTGGAACAGTAGTGTAGGAAGGGCAACTCGAGTCGCATTTGCTACTTCATAATAAGGAAGGGTTCAACGTTAGCAAGCACTAATTGTTTATTACATAAATATTAATGGGCTACCAAAACCCACCACTATTTATGTAGTAATGTTTTATTGCATACAAAGAAGGATTGCACGTTATTATATACTAAGGTGCCAACCACCGAACCTTAGTACATGAAATCGCTTCTCATGTTATTGATGTGACCCACAGCACCCCATGTCAAATCTCGCTAGAGTCCACCGCGTGCAAAGCATCAAGGGCTAGACACCTACACCACCCCATGACAACCCTAGGGTCAACCCTTCCTGATTCAGTCGTGCGCTGTTGCCCATCACTACATGATAAGTAACAACCCTTCTTTATTATGTCATAGCAAATGCTAGCCCAAATGACCTAGATGTCCCCACAATGGCGCGCAAAGCATCACGGGAAGACACCCACAGCAGCCCATGACATCATTTTATTTAAAATTTAATATGGCAATGTTAATGGAATTAATAACAAATTATTGCAAACAAATATCGAATAAATAGTTTGTGATTGACGGGCCGCGAAATCCATCATGAGAAGCGGCCCTAAAAGCACAATTTCAACAACATTTCTCTAGGCAACGGAGTCAACCCCCAGAACCACGGCCATCACGTTCAACCTGTGACGTTACGTAGTGGGCACTGCTGTCCCCGCACTACCCTTCCCTTAGTACTGACTAACGTTAGTCCTTTCTTATCATGAAATATGGTGCTGTGGTTAGAACCTGAGTACATAATAACGTGTAATCCTTCTTTGTGTGTACATAAACACATTTTGTTATGTGTTATAAAATATAACCATATAAATAGTAGTGGTGTACCAAAACGCTACCCCACTACTATTTATGTACTAAACAATTAGTACTTGATAACATAGAACCCTTCCTTATTATGTAATAGCAAATGCAACCTGAGCTGCTCACGCTATACTTCTTAGGACGTTAAGTCTGTGGCTGGTTTTGTAGTTCTGTAGCCGCCGGATTCCCTTGGGTGCATTAAAGAGCATGTCGGTGTGGCCGAGAGGAGACATTCTTCTGTTAGGGGATTTCTGATTCTTGTGTAAGTCAAATGATATTGTCAAATATATACAAATAATCCCAGTCATGCACTCTTTCGGAAATAGTGCGTGTAGTGGGTGATAAATTGATGGTTCTCTTTCACCCTTCTTAAGTGAAGAATAGACTCGTCTACTGAGGATATCTTCGTTCATTCAGGGACTTCATAGAAGCTTCTTTGTTTGTTTCCTCCCATTCACATGATGAGTCAAACGTTTGAAGAGAGCCAAATTTCACATCACTGCCAACCTGCAATGATAGACCTGGACAATCCCAATACTTTAACCAAAAAATTCAACACAATTGAGGTTCGTGTTGCTTTAGCCCAAAAAATACTAGGACAACTGGAAGCGCCCTCCAATAGCCCACAGACAATGGGCAAGAAGAAAACGTACATGTCAATCCACAACACTTGCCGTACAGAAGATAAATCAAATTCAAACACCCACGCCATTCCCTAGAGTTAGAAGCAAAGAAGGTCGTGCTGTTGTCTCGTCTAGCGCTGCGAATGTGAACATTCCGTCCTCTTGTACCATATATTATGTCCTGTAGTTTTATTGTATCTTGTCATCATGGTTTGCCTTAACTGATTTTTACGTATAGTTGTTACCATCACATCAAGAATATCCGGATTGGGACAAACTGCAAGCGGATCGTATCGTATAGAACCCTTTAAACAATAAGGCCTACTTTTTTACAGGAGGTAGGCTACAGCCTTAGAATGTACGGATAAAACAAATCTACGGGATATCATTATGATTTAAACACGGATGGATATATATTTACCCGCGTTTATTTCTAGAGTGACCATTCTGAAATAAACTTAAGTAATGCCCTTACGACAAGCGGATATGGTGGGCAGGAAACAATCTTGCGAAATAAAACGACAAAACATAGAAATAATGCTACCACTATTGGCAAATTAGACCTACTTGCAAAAGCCAAAACCGCTCCGACTGCTAACAGAATAGCGTTCATGGTTCAGAGTTTCTGGAATCAACCAACAGGTGAATGGAGCTCCCGTGATAAAGCCAAATCTACTCTACTCTTTCTATTTAAGCTCTTCCATCAATCAATGTACCGTTGAAAAAAAAATCCGCGATGTGTGCAAACACAGCAGTTTTTATACCACATTTAATATACCAACTGTTCTCATTTTTATTTCATAAATCCAACTGTTTCTCTCCAGTAATAACGTCTACTATTGATGTATTCTGCGAGTTATTTGATAATTTACGAGGAGTGTCCATGTCATTCAGTACGTGAATTCCGGGTTTGGCGTTTTGACACGAAGCACTAAAAGTTTAGTCTACCTGTCTTTAAGTCCACGTTTCACGTTGATGTGGTTACAGGGGTCAACGGGGTCAACAAACCCAAGAAAATTAATCGCCATGGTATATGACCAAGATGACCCAGATCATTGGAATTTTTAAAATAATACTATTTATTATAATGTTTATTTCATCTCGACAATGTCATTAATATAGTAAAGCATTTAAAAAATATAGATATAAATTTTTTTTTTTTTTAAATGAAAAACTGAAATATAAATAAATTAATAAAAATGTGAAAAAGTTAATATAATTTCATCAGATAAAAAGTATAGATCGGAAATGTATGAAACCTAGAATACTTTTAAAAAGCTGTATATCTAAAACGTAAGTATATAAACATTTAAATCAATTTTAGTCTTCGTAAACTTGTTTTAGGACAAACGTACATGTATAGCACGATGATTTGAATGATTGAAGACTTGGATTTCGTTTAACTGGCAGCGGAAGAACAGTAAACCACCTTGGTGCCTCTATTGTCAAAGAATGTTTCAGAAGTTCAGTTCGAGCAAATGGTTTGTTGAGCATACAGTCAACATCGGATCGCAATGCTCTTGGCCGTGACTTCTGACTAATTAGTTCACAAATATAATTTTGGAATAATCCGTTTAAAGCTTTATATGTCAATACAGCTAGATTATATCTGCGTTTATACTCGAGAGGGTACCAGTTTAATTTATGACGAGAACTGACTGTATTTTCACAGTCAAGGATAATACCCGAAGTCCAGTTAATGGACTTCTGATAATACGCATATTGCGTTTTAAGATCAATATCGTTTTATTGTTATCAGTTTGTGTACAGTTACCCCAAATCGTAAGATAGTAATCGAGATGGGGCAATATTAAACTGTTAAAATATTGGCGCAAGACTTTATAAGATAACCATTCCTTCATTCGTGTTAAAAGATATATTTTACTTTTAATTGTCTTTGCTATGTTTTCGATATGACAAGACCAGGATGAATTATTTGCGACAAAAGCTCCTAAGAGTTTTTGAGTCTGCTGTTAAAGCGGATTTGTCTTCAAGTTGAACATTAAGACTGTCTAATTCTAAGTGACGTCGTTTCTGTGTCGTTGTTATCCACATTAATTTAAATATGATTTCGTTACACCATTTAGCGACGTCCGATATCCCCTTGTTTAACTTTACCTCTAGATTAGATAGCGATTTAGCATTAGTGTGGATCGTAGTATCATCAGAAAACATATCCGTGAAGATACCCGATGTGAGAAGGGGCATATCATTAATGAATAATAAAAACATAACAGGTCCGAGAATTTGTTAAAGCTATGATAAACGCATTATTTTGAAAGGTATTATTAACCTGTGTTAAATTGTTTACATATGTATTTATGGTGAAATAAATTAAATGAAATGACCCTTAATTGAGGTAATCCCAGTGTGACCCAAGCCTCATCAGACATACACTCATTAAATAATACAGTTTGTTTTCGGGGGAAGAGATAAGACCTAACGAGACCCAAAGCACAAGGCTGTAAAAAAACCATACCATTCTTACTTTCTCAATAACAAATAATGATTTACTAGCTAAATCGAAAGCATTTCTGAGGTCAATGAAGACTGTCCCGATAATAATACCCCTGTCCATGTCAAATTTCCATAAATCGATTAACAGGGAAATGAAAGGCGTCCGTTACCAGACCCGATCAGCTGTGAACAAAGGAGTTTATAGCCAAAGCTCCTTGGTTTCTACATTGTGACCTGTAGGCCCTAAACATGTAAACGATTCCACTTTATTTTAAAGAAATCCAGAATTTCTCAATTGCTGAAATCTGCCTGAAAACGTCGGATCTAGTTACAACTCAGTGAGAAGTATATGATTCCGCCTGGAAAGAAAGAAAGTCCGTCACTACACTGACGAGACCTGCGGAATTATAAAACGGTTTGGTTCTGACAGACAAAACACATCACGGAGAAACCCCGTAGTTGCTAATAAATGACCATCCGACACACGTTGAACATGCACATGCACCCAGAGTGAATTATCAAATTATAAAACAAAGTAACAAACACGATGTGGATAAACGTGGCCCTCTGTGTGGATATCCTGTAAAAAGAAAACAAAAGGAGAGGACACCATACCGTATAAACCTCTTTCGAAAGTCGTCTTAGTCTGCACCTCAGATCGAACTCACCATGATCGGTTACAATTCGTAACCACTCACCAGTTAAAATCGGAACGTGATACCAAGCCAGAACCCGCTACCCAGGTTTCTTGGTTAGGGTTTTCGCCGCTACAAGTTCTGGATTCAACTTCAGATAGCAGTTGAACCTGGTATTGTTTGATTGTGGCCTAACGCCGTATGGCGACGTGCAAGTTAAGGTCTTGCTGGACCCCTTGCTCGATTTTCAGAACACCTGCTGTATTTAGTCTATTATACAGAAGAGCATTAATCTGAAGCATGTATTTGTATATATTTTTGGAAAGCTTTAATACTCAGGATTACATATTTATGAATGTTGTGAAAATCCAGTTATTATTTCTAAAAATATTGCGAAATTAGTAAATGTGTACAGGAAAAAATAGACTGAATTTTTCAAGTTTTATTTCTCGAAGTGCAATAACAATAAGACTCAATAGATTAGTTGACCTAGTAGAATAGTCCTTGAACTAGTAAACCGTGCCTCGTTTTTTTGAATTTTGATTAGATCGATCACAGTTGATGTTTTGTCTATCCCACCTTGAAAAGTCTTATAAAAATGTAAAATCCAACTTTCAGAAAACATTATAAAAAATCAAGGACGAACTTATAAAAGATGAGACACGGTTTACTAGATCACATCGTGCTCTTTATAAGGGGTCCAGCAAGACCTTAAGATAGAAAGTTCAAATTTGGACTGCAGCTCAATATGATGATAAACTACACTCCTATTGAAAATGGGATCATTCCGATCAAATTTCTAGTTTCCATGGCAACAAATATGTCCGAATCTGTCCCTGTGTTTGACATGACGACGTGAACAGAATAGAAGTCATACCGCTTAAGACAGAGAGTTCAGAATTAGAATGCAGTTTAATATGATGCTAAAGTACAGTCCTATTGAAAATGGGATCAGTCTGAACAAATTTCAGGTTTCATGACGACAGATATGTCCAAATCTGTCCATTTTTACATGAGTACGTGAACAGGATAGAAGTCATACCGCTAAAGACAGAAAGCTCAAATTTGGAACGCATCTTAAACTGATGCAAAACTACTCACCTATTGAAAATGAGATCATACCAAACAAATTTCAGGTTTCCATGGCAGCAAATATGTCTGGATCGGTCACTTTTTTTACATTGATTTGAGGCCAAGCAATGATCAACCTATATATAGCTTGCATTCCTTAAAGCAACATAGAGTACTACTTAAATATCACATTTTGCAATACTTAATCAGCTAACATTCTAAATAGCCCCTCTCCAGTAACGAAGAGCTTTATGTCGCAGCTATAGCGTTCTACACTTGTTGGTATATACTAGTAATATGCGTACCCCCCTTGTTATAGCAAAATGTAGGTAGTGTTTAGTCTGCTCGGCAGGTATTGGGGAATCGTCTTGAACTTATAGGGCATGTAGGGTTTAAATTTGGAAACTTAGAAGAATATATAAAAATCGAATTCTCTTTTAATATCGGGGAAATTATAGTCCGCAATCTGCATGTTACGCGACATGAATATGGTCACACATAGAGGACTACAGCTCATCGATGAGTGCTGTGAAAGGCGCCTATCTTGCAACAACAACAACGACATAGTTTCGGTTTGTGCTTGTATTTTTTCATGATTCTCCTTTCTGTAGATTAATTCATTTACAAAGCAAATTATGAAAATTATCAATTGTAACTCAATGGGTCACGGGTTTTTTATGTCGATGAGCTGATAGACCCGTCATTTCCAAAGATTTTATACGCTCTTATAAATCCTGCTGATGGACCGACACTACAATGATGGCTAATTCCTAACACATTGTAGACGTTATACGAAACCAGGACAATCTACAGAAATATGATAGTTTATATTTATATGAAAGAAATGCAGCCCACTGCGAGCCAAATGCAACTTGATCTCGCTTTTTTTGAATTGGTATTTGTGAAATACAATTGAGTACGACGTTAAACCCCAATCAAACAAACAAATAAATGTAAACAAACAGTTAAAATATTTTGAATTGAAGGGGTAAGTTAAATTAATAGTATTAGTTTTTAAACAATGTGCCGACAGTCTGAATGTCTTTTCACCAATAATGTACCACCATAGAATGAAATGCATTATGTTACCTAAGTTCGATAATACTCTGGTGCACCCACAGCTAACAGCTTCGGGCAACACCAAGTCATGTGTGTTGCTCCATTTTCCATGAGGGTCCTGTGATTGCCTTCTTTTCTGGTCACATGGTAATAACGTCTAAGTTATTTTCTTTCTTAAACTGTTGAGACGCCCTCTTTCTAATGGCTGTTTATTTGAAGAGTAGCAATGCTGTATTTACTCAGCACTGGAGGAAAATGACTGAACACACCGCCGTCAGATAAGTGGAATACATTAAAGCACGGCGTTAAACACCAATCAATTAATCATTTTAAACTGTTCCGTTCACATAGGAATTCAACTATTCCCTTTAATAACCGCTGTGATCGTTTCCTTTCGTTTTCCAACATAAGTCTGGCAGAGAAAGAACTGGACAATTCCAATTCCTCACCATTCATGTATTAGGAAATTAAATAGGAACAAGAGAAAAGCAATCAGAGATTGCTAAACAATATGCTCCCCACTCCCGCAGTCCACCCAAGACACAAATAATTACATGCACTGCACCAAAACTGAACCTAATGAGGGAAACTTCACTGTGTGTTATGCAGAAATTTGCATAATCCCGTGACTTTTTTTCTACGTTGAACATCTGTGTATACA
>JAVFBX010243358.1:0-10327 GCA_034783855.1 Mopalia kennerleyi | reverse complement strand
GAATTATCATGCTTTGTATTAAAGAGATAATTCTATTAATATTTCGCTTATGCGTTTCTTTTTTGACAGAGTATATATTCCAAGTTTGGAATATATTTCGAATTATTCCGAATACAGTTTACCAATATCAACAGCAGCAGATAAATTATATCAAAATATACAGTCTGATTTGATACAGACCAGTCTACCAGTCAAATTTAACGCTAAACACGATGAAGATATCTGTACCTATGGAACGGATTGTTTGTTTGTTTGTTTGTTTGATTGGGGTTTAACGTCGTACTCATAGGTATTTCACTTATGACGACGGATTGTCCACTTAACACTGTTCCTTGCCCTAGTATGGTGGAAAACCGGGAGGAAACTTCGTAAAAACCACCCCCGCGATTGCCGGAGCCACATCTTATGACTCGCTCATATACCTGAGGGTCGACAGACGGACTCGATCCTGTGAACGGTAAACCCAAGTAGGCGTTAGAAAGCGCGCTCGCTAACCACTACGCCACGGCTGCGGGCCCCCTATGGAACGGAACAAGCTTCCAAATGATTTAAAATCTGGTTCATCCACTCAAATACCATCTCCAATCATAGGTCAAGATTACGTGTGAGTGTGTACCACTGTTTAATATACACCACAGACAAAGCTTATAAAAGTCACCACAAATACTATTAATGAACTAATCATTACTAAATGTAGTGGTATAACAATTCACCGATATATCGATTCGTATTGATACACTTGCCCGCGATACGCTTACCGTATCGCCGACTATGAATTGTGACATATATAAAAAGGAAAGTAATTCTAAATTTAATCAGAGATTTTTCACGGTTATGTTCACAATAGACCTCGGAAATCGGGGAAACATTTAATGACGCCGTAATGTTGTGTTAGGGCGGAAGATTTTTTTTACCGCTGTAGCGGCGATAAATAAAAAAATACACAAACGATTTTGCCCAAAGATAACCACGAAGAATTGGTAGGTGTCCAATTTTTGTTCGTGTGCGAAAAGTGAATTTTCATCATACTATATATGATCTGAATCGGACGTTCTAAACATTTCCCTGTGCACTCTTTCGAATCAATATTTATTTGCAAAGTTTGGACGTCAAGATGATCATTTATGATGAATATATTATTTATTCTCTCAGCTGTGGAAAAACGGTTGTCAAAAAAAACAGACAAAAAAATAGAAAGGTGTGTTGCATAGCTGAGTTCCCAACGAATGCAGTTGCCCTTTCAAAATTGTTTCAATACTTCACGAACTTGTTTTAATTTTGTTTTTAAATAATTATAATTATATTTAAAAAAAGATACATAAACATTTTATTTTAAATGGTGATTAACTTCATTTACATTTTCTTTAAAAAATGATATGAAACACTATCGTTAATAATTTAAAATTTACTATTTTTTTTATTTTTAAACAATCCTTCAAACCATTTGTATAGTGTTACTCAAGTATATTGCTAGTTCCTGTGCATTAAGGATGTAGATTTTAATGAATATCTTTTTTATTCAATTAAAGATAATTTGTCTTTACTTCGGAGCAACTAAATAGGATGATTTCCATACACAAACATTTTCTACCTTGAATGGAAGGCTCTTCGCACCTTTCATAGATGCTCTCACTTCTGGTGTAAGCGTTCTCGAATTTCTAGTACTTCACATATTTTTAGTCCTTTGTTAGAACTATTCTGATGCACACCTCGTACGTGTTAAAGTTTTCCAATAACAATAAAGGAGATGTCATAAAGTTATTTGGAAATTGGTGTCGAGAAATGCGGTTACTATTTGGGGACAGTACAAAAGTGCCTCAGCAAAAATTAAGTTGCCATGGCGAACCAATTTGACGGGGGCAATTTGCGAATTACAAAGGTTGCCTCAACCATTAAGAACATTCTCAAATCTCCACTGCCCATTGCATGTGACAAAAAAGGAGAAAATTAGCCGTCACAGCATGAAATTAATTTTTGAAGATGTTTGGCCAGACATTTCATTCACCCTATCTCTTTCTTTTCTCCCACCACGCAAAACGGCTAGAAAATAATTATTTTTTATCAACTATCAGCTGACTGTAAAGCATCGTATGATGGGGGCGTCCTCTCTTTAAAGGGTTGGCAACTGAAAAGTATCCGCAAAGATAAAACACTTATGACAATCAGTGTATCGAGATACGACTGTATCGTGATTGAATGTCGAGATACGTATCGTATCATGGGATTTCTCAAGATACTCAGGTCTACTCTTATGGCCTTGACCTCAGAAGTTTATTCCCATCAATACTTATGTTGATATTTACTATATTTTTTCTTTTTGTGATAAACGGCGACTCTAAACAAAAAAAAAATAAACACATGTTGAAATAATAATAATTCTTTCAAATGTATCCACATAGCAGATGTAAGTTTCACAGTGAGGTAACGTTTTATAAAATGTAAGTATAAAATTATATATCATCTAAATATATACAGAATTTGCAACAATATTATGATTAAACGCATACCCGAATAAGCAACATGAATAATACAATATACAAAAACAAAACAACAAAAAACATGTCCCCCATTTTCTCGATTCAATGTTATCGACAGTCGCGAATAAACCCGCCATCACAGTGAAAGGTAGGCAATCCATTATCAGTACAAATACTACATGTACAATAAATAGGATTTCCGTTCCAACTCAGTTTATTGTTTTAAAACACATTAGGCTAATGCTTACAATAAAAATGTCGTAGCCTAATTTGAAGCTAAATGCACAAGAATAACAATAAACAAACCAATGTTTTTGGTACCCCCAGATTTAAGGGGAATGACAAGCCTCGTGGAAACAGATTAACAAATTTTGTTATAGTTCTGTTTCTCTGGTTGCGGGGAACAGCTTGGAATATTGTGGTGGTTCAGTGCAGTCCATATCAGAAGGCTGTGAAGTTGTTTTATACGCCGACAAACAGCAGCTCTGAAACACGGAATACATTTTTTTAAATATATAGGAAAGACGTTCGTAATAAATTAGATCAATTCATGCCGATCCACATGGGCCAGGTAAATACTGTTCTGTTTAACATCACTTTAAGATTTTATTAACCGCTGTCTAGATAAATCTTATTACAAGAAATCAAACAGTTTTTCCAAGAGTCAAGTCATTCCAGGCAGTGTGCTACAAAAACCAGCTGTCCTTTGATGAAGAAAATGCCACAACGTTTATATGAATGTAATGAACCTGACAAACGGTATTACATACCTGGGTTGGTCTGCTTTCTGCTGGCGATGGACCAGGGTAGGGTGGAGGTGGCGGTTCATTAGCATGGAGCGACATGGCTTCAGTGGTATCACAAGTTGTTGGCTCTCCATCTGGGAAGAGTTGATCATATCGAGGTGGGCCTGTATAGACGCCAGGGTTTTGTGGGCTGACGATTACGTTTTCTGGTCCAGACAAGTCCTGAAAGTCCCAAAGCAAGTCGTAACGTTATTATCATACCCATGTTTCCAAATATATTGATTAGACTATAAAACTCGAGTTCTTATCTAGGATGTTCCGGTTATAATATAAAAAGTATAACTCTGAATTTTCAAACACATATATCTGGAATAGTATACTGGAAAACACATACAATTATGAGAGTATATTTGAAAACACATACATCTGGGAGGTATACTAGAAAACACATACATCTGGGAGAGTATATGGGAAAAAACATACATCTGGGATAAGTAATGATAAAGCACATTCACCTGAGAGAGGTTATGGTAAAATATAACTGCATTGTGAGCTTCATTAATAAATATAAACATAACAAGACACGGATAATCAAAACATAGTGTTAAAACATAATTTACATGTATTTTTGATACTAATATATACAATAAACAAAGCATTCTGATATACGCCGAGATCCTAAAGAAGCTATAACAGAGAAAGCCATACCATGCGTAATGTTTCTGATGACGCATTGAACTGAACGTTGATTGTGTAATTGAGGGACTGGTTTATTGTTGTTCTTGATCTTCTTGAAGCGCTGTTTCTGCGGCGAGCTGTAACGTCAAAACACATCCAAGGTACTTATTCCGTCTTTGGTCTACTATTTATACAATTTTTTTTGTTTTTATCGGTCTATCCGCTGATTAATGAGAGGAATTTAGGTCATACAAACTGTATAATAAAACACCATCGGCTTGTCGTTGAATTGCCTCTCTTTTATATATTTATTATTTAAATTTATAAAATTATATATTATAAATTTAACAATTCCAAAGAGTTTAAACTATGTATTCACAACATAACAATGCTTATGCAGATCCAATCTAGTTGATACGAAACTTGGAAAAATCGTTCCGCATCTTTCGATTTTCTATTTTATGTGACGTAATATTTGTAATTATTTTGCATGTTTTTACTTCCGATAAGAATTCCTGGCCCATAGTGAATTCCACTACTAGGTTAATAAGTCCAAACTGATGGCTGTGACATTGACGAAAACATGGGGAATAAACAAAGCACATGGGGAATAAACAAAGCAGGATATATACATACTAGTATGCGTGCTTAACCAAGTATATGTTTATATGTTAGATAACGTACTTCTGAATTCCTGGAGTCTGTTTTTGATTCTCTTTTTGGAACAACACGCGACAACCATTATTATAATCGCCGTGAGACCCCCTAGTAACCCTGCCGTTATGACTGCTGTGGTACCTAGAAATAGTCGTGAATAGATTCATGGAGTAATTGTTTTTACGTACCGTATTTCAGAACAGGGTGCATCTATGAGGTGCTGACAGCTATAAATACATTTTAAAACAGTACAGATGTTTTTGTGCATTTATTTAATTGTAAATCGTCCAACAAAAGTAAAATTTAATCAATAATAACTTTCCATTGACGGTGTTTTCTTGGAAAGCGACGAGAAACATGTAATAAGCAATCCCACGATAGTTGTTGTCACTCACTGGAACATTTCTCTTTTACTCTTGGTGCCCAAAGGTTTCCTGCAAATGTTAAGATATATGGGTTTCGATAAGAGTCGCAATCGTTCATGACACTGTCCTTTGATTCAGTTGTTATATGGTTAGCATTTATCAATATAACATTCTACCAAACTACGACACACAAATAATAAAATGTCAAAATAATGTAAATGAAAAAAAAAAACTCATTTTCTGTAGCCCAAATGTTTTGGCCGATCGGAGACATTTGTCAGTGTCTTTGGGTACACTCTTAGAAATAATGGTTCTTTAGGTGTTCTGTAGAAAAAAGTACGGTTCAATATGGAACCACTCTACCGCTAGTTAGGAGTAGAAAAGGCAACCCTTATCGTTTCGTCGCTTTTGCAGGTATTTCCAAAGCATGATTATATTAACATAATATTTATTTAAAAAACGGGGGACTTCAACATTATAAATATAATGTCATATTCTGCTTCAGTTTATTTAATAATGGCATTACTCTAAAGACAAACGTCAAATAATTTTTAAAAATAGACCATTGTTTGTAACTCTTAATTTTCTCAGATGGTCGGAGATTTTTTTCTTCCCAAACTTGTATATCTTTTTAGACAAGATTAAACTAAAATACAGCCATAGGGTTTTTCTAAATTACAGTTAGTTTTTGTACAATTGATAAAAAATATCTGTAAATTATATAAATCTTCCCTTAAAAATATATTTGCTGAATATTTCAAAACAAAAATCATTATAAAAAAACTGCTTGACGATTTTTTTAGATAATGGTTTCAAGATTGTCTGCACCTAATTTCAAAGACGTACTGCAAATAGTTTACGAGAAACAAACGATTTATATGATAAAAATCAAGAAAAATGAAAGCTGAAAAAACAGCATAAACATTTGTAAATTATTGAACTCCGGATTGTTTTAAGATTACTCCCAATACATCTTATAAACAACATGTTTTTTTAATTGAATGAAAAGGCGAAATAGAGTTGTATCTATTGCATTTATTTGTTCAATATATTATTTTAAAAAATATCTTTAAATGGCAGTTTCAACTCTGAAATTTGTGACGTCGGCATCATAGATTTCCTTCACACCATTGTTAATGGCTATCAGTAGGAGTACTGAGGGCATGCGTAGTCTATATAAATGTGTGTTCTAGCAACCACAAACATTTTGTTCTCCGGGTCTACTGGTTCAGTTCAAATACATATCCCCAACGGTCATGTAATTGATCTGTTGGCCTCTCGCTTATTGGTTTGTGGTAATAGTCAGCAGGTAGTTAGTTGATGTGAGATAATCACGTTACTCCCTTCGATACACATAATGTTTGGGGCACGCATTTTACATCTAAAAAACATTCTAAAATAATTAATTTGTTCATTTTGATAACAACATTCAAAATACAGATGCCTTGCCCGAATCAAATCAATCTTCCGACTTCTTCTTGTAGTTACCCTCAAATTACCAAAACTGTCTACTGTTGAAATTGTAAGTACATTTTACGCGTTTTATTCCAGGTGTGGCAGGACGGGTTTCGCTCTTTAAATGCCTCCAATACTAAATGGGTGAGTGTTTTTCCATTTAAAATCAATGATAGTATAATATATTAACAAGCTGGTCGATTTCTCTATAATCAACCATTGCGGTGTAAAGTTGTGCTTGTCGACCCTGGCATATAATCATTATTAATAAAAAGTGGAATGTTTTCATCCAAGGAAAGTAAGGGATATATTTACAATACCAAACGTGACATCTTCGCTAAAGTTTTATTCCGAGCTACTCTGCGTTACAACCATTGACGGATTCATCGCATATAACCCAACGCTACTGCCAAGCGATTGATTGGTTGCGTGGGAACTTCAATCATATGTATTGTTATACGTGAGTACTCTAGTAAAAATGACAGCGATAGTCAATAATGAAAGTGGGTGAGGTGTTAAAAAAGGATAGGCCTATGTTCGGGATATTTAACCAACTCAGTGAGAGTATTGCATAAGAACCCACCCCTACAGACACCAACTCTCCATATATACGCCAACAGTTCCTTATAAAGTTAAACAAATTTTCAAAACTTTAGTATAAGGTTCAACATATATTATCAGCGCTTTAACTCGAAACTTTTTATCCACCGGGGTGGGGGGGCGCCGCTGTAATTCTATTCATATGCAATTAGTCTGCCAAGCATTGTAATGCAGAGTAGCTCGGAACAAAACTCTAGGCTAGAGAATTTGACACGTAACGGCAACCGGAAACTTAATTGAAGTCTGCAAGTGTCGATATGCAAACAAGTTATTTAGAACCGTCTTGTCTGGTGAAGATTCGTTTATCTCGTTTTAAGTTTGATTAACGTAACACGTCCGCTGACAAATGTCGTACCTTTCTTTTCTTCGCAGTCTATAGTTACTATATGTCTACTATGGCAGTAGCTGTTGCCAGGGGCATCATGGGTACAATCTTTTAGACTGGTAATGTCATCTCCAAAACAGCTTACGTCGCTTAGAAGGATCTCCGGAGAGGACTTGGACATTGTGTAGTCCAACGAAGGCGAACTCCTGTTTTAACAATCATTGCATTGGAATTAGGTGTGCATTTATCGCCATTATTTTAACTCGCACTCACAAGTGAACAAAATGTCTTTAAATGACAGTTTTAACTATACTTGTCTTAATGACTTCACAACTCCTAATTTCCTTCTGAATTTTGTTTAAGATATTTGTAGGAGGCATGAGTTGCTGGCATTATGTTTAACACCAGGAGTGAATACGCACTTAAGGGGCATTAATGGTTGACCTGATCAAAGAAACTTCACAATGAAAGACAATTCACAGATACACACCCCAACCGATCTGCTGACCTTGAGTTGGTTGACTGGAGGTATTGGCCTGTGGGCACAAGTTTATAAACATATAATCCGTTTAATCATTTGTACACACATAATGTGTGAGACTTAAAGCTTTAATCTAGAAAAAATACTCTAAAAAGATTTCATTTGTTTCTGCATTATTAATATTACAACTATTTTATTTTTAAATAAATACGCTGTTTTTGCCAATTATACATATATGACTCAATTGGCACTCATATATAATATGTAAAATTTACATGGCGTTACCTTCACCTTTAAATACCCCCAAATCCAGTCAATACAACCTGATACAATGAAATGGTCCATAATAGCAGAAAATTATAATAATATTAGTCTATAATGTTTGTATACGTATGTAGGCCACCAGACAGAGTACAACAAAGTTCCTTACAGATTTAACATAAAGCATTGCATGAAGTATATGCTTACGAATGAATTGGAATACGAGCGATAAAATGTTGTCTGTAATGATAGCCCATTGAGAATCGTCTTCAATGACACGGCTTGCCTTTTGTACATTTATTCATGAAATGAACCATTGTAACTTTCTTTAAATCGTTATTCAAGAGTTTATTAACACGGATACACTGATGCTTTGTGCATGTTGCACCTGGTAATTTCTGTAGGTACAGCATATGCCCTTGAAACTTTTCCAAACCAGGATAGTCTCATACATTAGGAAATGCCTGAAATGACACGTAGTAGATGGGTGTTATTTTGGAATGACTTGACCTTCACTTTTTAATATTGCCGTCATAATCCAACGCCTTGAAAGGGGCCATATTGCATGGAAGGACATTATCGCAACAATTGTGCGTAATATTTACAACGTTAATTCGTCGGATTTAAATGGAAAGACAACTGTTTTCGACCTAATGTTATTATTTTTATTGCATATTTTCAAAGACAGACATTTGTCTTGCACTTGCATTCGAATAAGCATCGCCATCAATTAGTTTGTTTAACAAGCGGGACTGCATTGCATCATTGTTCGAAAACATTGTCGGTCACAAGTGTCCGTTTGAAATAGGGGACAGCCACTACTAGATGATATAACTACAGTTTTTTCGAACAATGACGTCAGATCCGCTTTTTAAATAAACTAATTTACGGCTATGCTAATTCGATTGCAAGTGCAATGCAGATGGTTGTCTTTGAAAATATGCAATAAAAATAATAAGTTTAGGTGGAAAAACAGTTGTCTTTCCATTTAAAAATGAAAAGATGGTTACAGATTAAAGATAAATTATGGCCTCAGTTAGGTAAACGTTTAAGACGAGATTGCAAATGTAATTGAATGAAAAATGTAGTCCTGTCCGGGATTGATTCGTATTCTCAATGACACACTTTACCTTTTGTTCAAAACTTTTTCGTAGAATGAACAATTGTAGTTTTTCTTGAAAGTGTTATTCATCTTTTTTTAGCACAGATATACTGGTTTTCTGTGTATATATATATCTACCTTGACCTAGATTAACAGTCTTTTCAATCGGGAAAATTAGAATAACACACAGGTAGAGTATTTCCTTCACGTGAAATCGGTATGGTACCCCTGTTGCTTGCAACGGTCCTTACATTTTGACATTTCAATTATGCAGTATTTCAGTACAAAATTGATGAATCCTCTTAATTCGGATAAAGATTCTTTGGAGCAAGTTTACATGACCCCAGGTGTAGAATTTGAGGACAATATCACATCATTTCATTGGATGCAGACTTGTTTATTATTGGCTACTACTGACTAATGCATAAAGAAGTGGACATTTTGAGGATTGTTTTTACGAACTGTAACTAAATTTAACTTGGATCCAGGGTGTATTATTATTACTCAAACTTTATACTAGCCACAGAACCATAAATAGCTTAAACAGTGGAACCCGAATATTGCGCGAGATGATGTGGGCAGGGCTACATCTTTTTAACTGAATTCAAATTATGCCTCTAACTCTCTCACAGGGAGGAAATCTATAGAGTGTTCAACAAACCTGCTGAGTGAGTTAGGTCACAGGGGATGAGGACATAGTGTTGCCATGGCAGATCGCATTGTGAAACCAGACCCTGTTCACTTATAATCCCAGAGTTACATGTAACTAAACCGAAAAGGATAGAACAGTAATTGTCCATGCTTAACGTGTAAGGTTGCACAGGTTCGCCGGTAAGATTTAACCTTTAATTTATGCCAATTTAAACCAAGTTGAAATAAATGAGATATCCTGATTGGCTGGTTTGGAAATATACACATATATAACGTTTTTACTCAAGCACTTTTAGAGCCTTTTGTACGTGACGTTGCATCATCCCAAGGTATAAGGGTCAAAATTCATAAGACTGGATATTTATACCTCTTCACCCTTGTCACGATTGGCATACAGAAACGTGGCAAACATTTCATTTGAATATTGTAGAAACAAACAGCCAAACAGAAAGCCGTGTAACGCCGCTTAGTGTAATAAAAACGCTTAGTGTAATAATTATTACACTAAGCGTTGCGATTGCAACGCTTA